>RJWM01001677.1:98392-148266 GCA_004363535.1 Dasyprocta punctata | reverse complement strand
GAAACCCAAACCAGAATTCAAGACAGACAATATTAAACTTAAAAAAGAAGGATATTTTAGATACTGAAACCTACAATTCATAATAAACACCTAATAGTTATTAGTATCTGTGTGCCAAATAATGTATTAACCATTTTTGGAAATGAGAAATGAAAAAAATTCAAATATATAGGGAGAAAATTTTACAAGGAGACTTTAACAAATCAGTAAAAGATATTTCAAGTGAACCAAGAATAAAGATGTGGATGATAACAACCTAATCAATAAAATAAATTTTACTAATGTATAATGAAATATATACTCTGATAAAAAGGGTAAACATTCATTTCAACTACAAAAGAAAGTCAAATTAATCTCAAATTACAAAGAATAATTTATGTTCAAGTAGAATTGCTACAAATACCATTGCTAAATATAATGTAGCACTTGCTAATACAATTAGAAAGATATGTGTTCCTAAAGACAGAAAGTGTTTCTAAAAATGTCTTATGTAGAATTTTAAGCTGTATTATTTACATTATACAATTTCTTTAAAATTATGGCATGAAAATATCATACATCAATATCTATGTGATATACTACAATACATGGGCAAATATACAGAGCCATAAAAGATTGATAATCAGAAAAGTGAAGTAATAAAAACAAATGAATTAAAATACAAATAACAATGAATTCCAAACAGGCTTAAATAAAATAATGCATTAAAAACATTGAATACGTTCCTGGCATACCATTATTCGCCTAATTGATGCTCAGAAACTTTCTTAATATAATCATAATGACTGTCGAAAACCACACTTATACCCCTCTGGGCTCCCTCATTCTTCTTGAACAAAACTGAAGACTAAAACCACCCTCGCCTAACCCACTTATCTCCCCACCTCCAAGTTGTGTTGAACAAGCTTCCTTTTCATGCCTACTCTTCTTTACATTTTCTATTATTATTTGTCCATTTCTCTGCATTTCTTAGGAACAGGCAAAACTTCATTTATTTTTTCACAACAAATCTTTCTGCGTCACACTGAACTTTACTTAAGACTGCTTGTCTTGTGTTGCCTTAACATTTTCTTCTCCCCTGGCCCTTTTATCTCAGGCCACAAATACATATTATCAAAAACACAAAATCTTTTATCTTAAGCGAGCTAACTTTGTAAGCATTTTTAAAATCCTTTCTCATTTAGCTACCTCATAATATATGGTCAGTGTTCATATTTTTGGAGGATATACTCTTTCAAACTTGCTTTCTCTTTTCTATTCTTAAACTATTCAGTCTACAAGTCATTAAAACAATGGTTCATTCTTAACCTTGATATTGCTTGACTTCTTGATTTAAACTGACCCGCCAGATTCTCCTTCGTGTTGCATAACCCCTTTCATCCCCAGGACATAATCCCCTCTTGATGAGTCTAGTGCTGCTTGCTGCTGCCTTCTCAGCCTCTTGAATTTTCAAGGTCACTTTCTGACCTTACCTTTCTATCTTCCTTTAGTAATATTTTCATACTCTGGGATTGCACTTGAATCAATTCTCCATTACATCCCGTATTTATTTACATACAAAGCAATTCTCATTTTTGCTTCAAAATAAGTTCACTTCTGTCTTTCTCCTTCTGTTTCCACTGCCATCATTTTAGTTAATATCTGTCTTACAAAATAATCTGTTTTCACTGCTTTTTCAGAATATACCCTTTTTGTTCCATTTTGCACTTATCACAATTTATATCCTGTTAATATATTTATTGATTATGTAATTTTACTGCTCAGAAACATTCAATGGGCTCTCAGTACTATAAAAATATAAATTAAAATGTTTATATTTGAACAATTACTACAGTTTATAATCTCGAGTAAATATAGGTTTCCAGATTCTTCCACTTCCCTCATCATACACTATGTTTGACCCAATCAAATGGCTCACCAATCTATTTAGCAAGCTTGGTGCTTTCCTTTTGGAAGTTCTAACTTCCACCTACAACCTCTCTTCTCATCTCCTCCCCTCCCTCTCCTCTCTCATCCTCTTCACCCTTTACGTCACCCTTTGCTCTTCCTTCTCCCCTTCACTTCTTCTTACCCTTCTTGTCCTTCTTCTTGTCCTTCTTACTCTTCCTATTAAAGTTCTTTGCTTTTTCTTCTCTTCCTCCTTCTTCTTTCTCCATCTCCTTCTCTTTCTTCCCATCTTTCTCTGTCTCCACATAGAAACACATGATAGTTTTTCTTGCTACTGATTCTTCATAACCTAAGTCAAATGCCACCTTCTCTTGAAAATAATGTAATAACTTTAAGCCAAGACGGTTTTCCCACTTTTGATTCCTTGATGTTGCCACTTATTTACATTTTAATGTATTTACATTTTAATGTAAACATATTTACCTTTTAACGTTTCTTGGGACTGAAAGATCATTGTGACAGAAAAATATACTTCTGTTTGTTTATATCATTTAGACTCTAATACAGTGTCCACTGCTATTAGAAAACATTGATTCAAAACTGACTAATGAGTATGAGAAGTATAGGGGCAAAACAACTTTTCCTCCATCTTTTTAGTATCCCAGCTGGATGGAAGTATTAACTTGGTAAAAGTTAGATTAATAGGAGAAAATCACAATACAAATTTAGCATGGCCTAGAAACCCTCGCAGAAAAAATTCCAAAAGGCAGCTAGAATCAATTACAATTATGTGTCACTTACTGATGGAGATAAGCATTATCAAGTGATTTTGTCATTTAAAATCAGAGAGTACACTTACACAAGTTTAGATGGTGTTGCCTGCCATAAACCTAGACTCTATGGCAGTGATGGCAAACCTTTTAGAGAGCAAGTTCCCAAACTGCAATTTAAAACCCACTTGTTTATTACAAAGTGTCAACATTGCAATTAACTCTAAATACTGAGGTTTTAGTTTGGAGAAAACAATGTCATTTGATGCTTGACAGTTAGGGCGAGTTGGCCCAAGTGCTGATAGAGAAGGCTCTTTGTGCACACATGTCATAGGTTCGCCACCACTGCCCTATGGTATAGTTTCATTACAATTTATTAATATACTGAACAGTGAAGGCAATTATAATGCAATGGTAAATTTCTGTGCATTAAACATGGAAAAGTGACAGCAGAAACAGTCATAAATGATTTTAAAAATATCTCTATGTAGGGTACCTAGCAGCAACAGAGCCTACAGAGCTGGACATTGCTCCGAGTGAGTCAGTGAATGAGCGAAGAGTAAATACGAAGGCCTAGAACACAACCAGACACTACTGTAGACTTTATAAACACTTCAGAATACACTAAATTTATAAAAATACTTATATTCTTTTAGAGTAAAATAACCTCATCTTACTCTCATTTTTAACTGTTTTAAACATTTTTGCTACAGTAATAACACTAATACTTAGCTTAAAATACAAACACTATTGTATAGCTACGCAAAAATGTTACCTCTATAACCTTATCCTACAATATTTCTCTAATATATATATTAGAGAATATATATATATAAATATTTTATATGTGTGCTTGTGTGTGTGTAAAATATGTTAAGAAAAACTCAAACACAGATCAGCCTTGGCATATATAGGTCAGGATCATCAACATTACCATTGTCCTCCTCCATATCTTGGCCCACTGGAAGGTCTTCAAGAACAACAGTCATGTGGAGCCATCATCTCTCACGGTCACATGAGATCATGTATGGTAATCTGAATAGGTCCTACAGGTCTTGCCTGAGGACATTCCCAAAGAAGAATCTCTCATTCAGAAATATGTACGTGCTGATTTACTGGATTGTTTCTTTTTTCATCAGAAGCACATTCCTCTCTATTAATGAAAACCTTTCAGTTGTTGGGGTCTAGGTTTTCAGACTTTTAAAGGAGCTTTTATGCTCTGCAAAAACTTCTGTTAAACCCTTCATGTGACTTTTCTTAAGGATTTTTCTTCTTTTTCATTTTTTCTTGAAGCTTCCTTTTCTCTTGCCTATATTTCAGTAACGTGCTGCTTTTGCAATTCAACAACTCTTCGGTAGTCAATTCCTCAGGAACCACCTCTGAAATCTCCTTAATATCATCTTCATCTGCACTCAAGTTAAAGTTGCTTGTCATCTCAATTACGGCCTTGTGATTTTTGCAGCCTTTACAACACCTTTAAAACTGTGGATAGACCACTTAAGTGTCCTTTTCACATGCTTCTCAGCAACAACGTCCCAAGCCCAGGAAAGATTTTTGGATGTAGTCATTTTTCAATATCACTAATGAACTGTTTGTTTTTGCCATTAGTTTTTTTGTGGTGCTGAGAGGCACATGCTCTGTATCTGGTCTTCCATTTAGCCCATTAGAAGTTACTGCATATCTGATATGAACTCTCTTTAAATTTTCATTCGGTTTTATTGCTTTCAAGAGAGCTAATTCAATAGCATCCATCACTTTGTTATTGTTGTTCACGATCATAACTATGGTGGGATGTGACACGCTTAACTTCTGGGTAATAACCATCGCTAATTTTCTAACTTTATTTTTTATTTTTTTAAACTTTCTAACTTTAGAGTCCTTAATCACCTCTAATGTCACTTCAAGTTTGCTTGATATGACCTCCTTCTGCCAATATTCACAATGAGTTTGCTATTCTTAGGGCCAATGATAACCAAAACAACATGAAATTAAATTAAACATAAGAAAAAATAATGCAATTGAGAGTATTAAACATGAGATACATGAGGCTACAGTTGGCTACAGTGCATATGCAGTCTTTGCTGGACTGAAACACTGTTTTGGTGGTTAGGGTTGAGTTTCAATGTGACTTTTTGGGGGATCCATTGCAAGAACTGGTAGAGTATACTTGCAGGTTTGTCTGGGTATCATGAAGGTGTGAGCTTGGAGTCAATGCCTGGTCCCTTGCTGCTTCTCTGGTGTTGCCCTGCTCAGCTTTCTGTGTGCCATGAACTGGGCACTTTGCTTTGCTTTTCTTCCCGCACGCCCCCCAATGTTTCTGCCTTGGAGCCAGCTGATCATAAATTGAAAACAGAAGCAAATTAAACCTGTCATCCTTTAAGTTGTGGGTGTAGGGTAGTAGGTCTCAGTGATAAGAATGCTATTTAATATGACTTTTACATGGCACATAACTACTTTTCAGATATTTGGATTTTTTTGTTTTGTTTTGTTTTTGTTTTTGTTTTTGTTTTTGTTTTTTTTGCGGCACCGGTGATTGAACTCACAACCTCGCGCCTGCTTGACAGGCACGTAAGCTGCTGAGCCAAACTCCCAGCCCTGGTTTTTTGAGGCAGGGTCCCACTGTGTAGCTCAGGCCGGCCTTGCACTCGCATTGTAGCCCAAGTTGGCCTCGAACTCACACCGCTCCTCCTACCTCAGCTTCCCCAGTGCTGGGATTAAAGGAATATGCCACCACGACAGACTAGATATTTGTTTTTTCAAAAATTAAAAGTTTCTAAGGATGTAGCTCAGCAGTACAGGGCCTGGCTGGCAAGTGCAGGGGCCCTGAGTTTGATTCCTGATACAAAAAAGAAATAAAATAAAATAAAATAAAAATCTGAAGTAATCCTGCATGAAACAAATCTATTGTCATCAGTTTACCAACAGTATGCACTGACTTTCTGCCTGCAACCCATTTTGCTAATTTTCACAATATTTTTAACTCTTTAAATATCTTACCTGTCATAGTGATTAGTGATCCCTGATATTATTGTAAGTTAGTGAATTTAATCAATAAACATTGTATGCCTACTCCACAGGCCAGCATTTTCATAATCCTCCCTCTATGCAGACTGTTCTATATCTTGAGATATAATTTCAAATTGAGGCCAGTGAATAACTCTATAATGCTTGTGGTGCATGTCCATAATCTCAGCATTCTGTGTGGTGGAGTAGGAGGACTGCAAGCTCAAGCTCAGCTTGGGCAATTTAGAAGATTAGTAAAACTGTGTCTCAAAATAAAAAAATAAAACAGGATGGGAGATATAATAAAGTCTCTGAGTTCAATCTCTAGTACAAAAAAAGGGAGGAGGGGAGTCACATATCTTTCATTTTTTGCCACTAGCTAATAATTATTAAGTGAAGAAGGAATATTGAAAGTGAGACAGGCTTAAAGTAGGCCTTGTGACAAATAATCAAGTTGAAAGTGCAAAAGAAGGGCCAGGGATTTAGCTCAGTGGCACAAGTGCCTGCCTGGTAAGTGTGAGGTTGGGAGTTTGATCCCCAGTTCCAAAAAAAAAAAAAAAGAAAGAAAGAAAAGAAGCAAAGAAAACTATATTGAAGGAAATTAAATGTAACTCAAATACAAAAATGATTAGAAAGTAAAATTGCATCATTGCTAATGTGCAAAAGTTTTAATATTCTGGTTAGAATAAACCAGCTACATTTCTTTAAGCAAAAGCCTAATCAAGAGCAAGGTCCTAACACTTGAATTCCGTGAAGACTGAGAAAGGTAAAAATGCTGCAGGAGCAAAGTTTGAATCTAGCAGAGGGCAATTCAAGAAATTTAAGGAAAGAAGTCCGCTCTTTAAGGTGAAATTGCAAGACGAAGGTGCTACTGATGCTATAGAAGCTATAGCAATTTATGTAGAAGATCTACTACTAAGAAACAGACTTTCATTGTAGAATAAAGAGGCTTGTACTGGAAGAACACGGAAACAAAGGCACATGTGGGTGGTTAAGGAGTGTGTGGAGCATCCCTTTGTATCTGAGACTCACTGTCTCTTCATTTCTCAAAGCTTTGAACTCCTGAATGTTGCCTCATCCCACCCTAAGCTGGACTGAACCAAACTTGAAGCTAAAGATAAGCAATGAGAAAAAAAGAAAAACAACTTCAGGCTAGGCTCCACACTTCTCATACTACACTCATTTTACCATTCCTATTCTTTTTAATGGCTCCCTAATTGCCAGAATGTAAGATATCAAAATTTTTAGAATTTTTCCCCAAATGTAAAAGTGACTTTTTATTTATTCTTCAGTTATTCACCAGTGCCTTTAAAAGCGTAGAATACAAAATAAATGTTCAATAATTTGTGAAACATGAATAAAAGAATAAACAGACACAAGAAAATGTCCAAAAGAATGACTATCACTAAAAAGATTACTAAGAGAGATTTGTGTAAAATATGTGAAAATATTTATACAACATTCAATATTCGATTTCAGCAGTTTGGCAAATGACCAAAGTAGGGAGACAGAAGAGTTAAATGACTTCTTAAAAGTTCCTTCCATGGTTTTCCAATTCCAAAATTGCATCATGAAGGCTATTTCCTTACACAGAATGTATTTTAGTAGTGAGTTTCTCCTTTAAAAAATAAAGCAAAATATCTATGACTACATGTGAGACAAGGCAAGGAGTAATGCAGTAAAAATAAGATCTGACACCTTCGAAGAAAGAGCCGAGCTCACTCGTGATAACCTTGCCTAACAAAGTACCCTAAAAGAAGGCAGTTAAGGATGATTGGCAAGCATTCCACTTAAAGAGGAGTCGTATCTTAGGTTCTGCAAATCCCATCACATTGAGAATGATGGTGACAGTGTTTATCAAGATCAAACAGGGAGATAGAATAAATATAGTCATAACTGAAAGATATCATGTTCCTCCTTTTGAATTGTTAAATTATTCTACAGGAAGGGAAAAAGTATCCTTGAACCAGCAGGACAGTGAAGGATGGATGATAAAGTCTGTTCATTCTCCAGTACAACACTTTTTACGACAGTGCATCCTTCTAGTCGCACAAGAGAATATTGTCAACTTTAAAGGTGTTTTGCATGCTCTGACAGTAATTATCATTACCCTTAACATTTGTTTAATAGCCTATTTATCAATATCTCTTTCAATAACTAGAGTTTTTGCTTACACATCCCTAGAAAGTAGAAATGTATTCTTTCCTTTTTCTTGTCAGTTATTCAATGTTCTCTATACATCAGGAAAATTTCATTGTGAACTCTAAATATACATATGCTTCACAGTCACTGCCAACACACTGTAATTGCTGAGCATGGTTAGCATTGCTTTCAACAATGCAGGGCACAAGAACTCAACTCAGCTGGATCTGTGTCAAAGAAACCCAAAGCAATCACTAACCCTTTCCTTCTGCTTCACCTCTGTCTTGTCCCTGGTGCTTTCACTCACAGCTATGCAGATTGTTCACTGTACAAGGTCATCTTATCAAAGAGGTAAGTAGAGGCTAAAATCTAAGTCATGATCCCTTTACCCTGATAAAGGGCTGCGTTTACTTGGAATACCCAATTTCTTTGAATTCTCATATAGACACTCTGTGGACTCATAGCAGCTTTGTGTGTCTCTGTCAGAGCGTAGATAGCAGCATTTACCTAAAGCTGGGCAGTGCTCTATCTCACAAAAAAAATTTCTGTGGAAAATTGCTAAGACAACCAAAAGTTGGTACTGTTTACAATGACACTGTCCTCAGTTAAAAAGGCTCCACTCCTCAGAGTCCCTTACAGTGCAGCTAGGAGAATGCATGCCACACAATTATGGCTGTGAGATATAAGCAGAGGTCTTCTGCTGAGGCAGGAAGATTGCTGTGAGTTCGAGGCCAGCCTGGGTTACACAGCAAGTTCAAGGACAGACAAGACAACATAGCGAGACTCTGTCTCAAAAAACAAACAAACAACAAACAAACAAAAATGGTAGAGGTTTTCTGAAAATCTTTGCCCTTTCTGATATGGGTGTGCATTCTCTGTTCTTCCTGCTTTCTTTCCTTTTCCTTTTTGTTTGCAAAGAAGATAGTGTGCTGAGAATACCTGGACGAACTTGTGATTAGATGTCCACGTAATGAAAACATTCCCCCATTAAGGAAGGCCTATTAAGAAAATCAAAGGATCCAGGACCTTAAGAGTAGCATTGGTGAACACTTCACAAATAAGAACACTTCCAAATTACTTGTTATGTGCAAAGAGCAAGCACTTCTATTAGGGCACTGTGACCTGGTTATTAATCTTTTCCAAACCTTGGAAAAGATGTGTGGCAAATCTTTTGTTAGGTTTTTATGTCCAAAATACTTATAGTGTATTATATTTACCCAGTTTTAAAGTGTCATCATTAATTACCGAAATGAACCTAGCTCACTGGTTCTACCTCACAAATAAATAATTTAGATAAGTCTTAGTTAAACTGTGCAGATATATTGCTAAAGAAAAATTATGATTTTTCCCCAACATCTCGGTAAGTTTCCAAGGAAAAGAGAGCGGCATTTAGCATTTAGCTGAGCACTGCTCTTTACTCTATTTAATATGCTCAGAACAGGGAAAATTTTTAATGGATCCTGGTACATGGTCAGTAAATATTGAATAATGATGCAATGATGGCATTATATCAACAGTTTAAAACAATTTCCAAAGGAACAATTTATGCTGTAGATAAAAATAGGCTGAGTAAATTATAGATCCTGACGTTACATCTCCTCAAATAAGACATCCTTCTATTTTTAGAGGTCGAAATTTCTTGCTTGTTGAAAACTGGAAAGTTTTTCATGAGTTTATGTATAGTAAGGTTTACTATAAATCTACAAACATTACTTGTTTTCATGAAATAAGATTTTTTGAGTACATCATTTAATAGGAGGTTTATAGACAGGAAGGACAGATGAAAAATGTGTGTACCCTGAAGACTGTTGCTAGATGCAAGAGGAAAATGAATCACCTAGCAAATACACTTTGTGCCTGCATCCTCCTGAGTATAAACTCCAAGGGGGCAGTATTTTTCACTGTTCATAATGCTATCTGCTAGAATATTGCCTTTCCCAAGCATTTAAACTTTTCTTATCTATTATTTTTCAAACACAATGCCAACTAAGGCCCAGTGTCTTTCTTAGCAATATGTACAGTATTGTGGAAATAAGGTATTACTTTTATTCCTAAAATGAGGAAAACTTTGCAATTAGGGTGGACAGAATTATTTTGTAAACAGTCCACGGCAAGGAGGTAGGAGACAGTGAGGCAGCATCAAGTGCAGTAACAGAAGCAGCTGCCTTCATTCTGTCTCTCTCTAGTCTGTCCAGGCTGTAAATCTTTTAGGTGTTGCCACCCACACCCAGTGTGTGGTATCCTTAATCTCAGCATCACACTTTCAACTCAATCTCAACATGATGCCCTTAATCCAAGCATCCCACATTTATGAGGTACCATGTGATACTTCTGTTCATATGTACCTGGTACAATATTTAGATCAGAATATTCAGACTTTTCACCCCTCAGTTATGGTGAAAACATTTAAAATCTTTTGTTCTATTTTTTTAAAGTAAACATTTTATTATTACCAATTATAGTCTCCTTACTATGCAATAGAATGCCAGAGCATTCTTACTAATGCTGATAAGTTCATATCTAACTAGAACTTTTCAGCATTAGTAAGACAGTATTTTCAAAGAAAGTGATATTACTTCCTAAAATCTACATATATTATGAAAACTTACTAGTATCTCATTAAAAAACAAACGAATAAAACCTAAGGAAGTGTAAGAAAAAAATCCAAATGTTAGGAGGGAATTAACAAATTAGGGGAAAAAAGCAAAATGTTTGATGTAGTGTTTTGGATGGAAGGAAAAGATAAAGCTAGGAAGATAAGAACCGGTATTGAAAGAATGTATTTTGAATATTAATAAATATGATCGAGAGAAAAGTGTGATCTTATAACTAATTATTGAAAAAGTACACAAAATAATTCAACATGCACTTGTTGATTTTTTCAACTGTAGAAATGACATATTCTTAAAAATACTTTGAAAGTTGTTTTTTAGGTGGTTATTGCGCACTATGATTCTATTAAAGTCAGGAAGAAAATATCTTCCCTTACTTTCAATATTATTTAGCATTTTTCTGGAGAAACTACTTAAAGAAATTGAATTTCATATTCTGCTGCTAGTGATTTTTGTTCCCTTCATCACTATTTTTATTAATGCATCACTATTTTTATCAATTAATCATTTTTAATCCATTGATTTATTGCTATACAACAGAAATGATGATGTTTTCAAACTTAATAAATGGAAAAATGAATATGTAAATGCTATAAAACAATTTTATGAAGCATTACAACTTCTTAATTTAGGCAGAGACAAGTGACCAACATGGCCCTTAAACACACACAAACCTTGAAAACATTAACTTTTATTATGAACATAATAAAATTTCTATGAAAATCATAATTAATCTTACAATTCAATGTGTGTAATATGTGTGCTAACAAATTAATACCATATATTGTCACTCTACAAGTACTAACCTGACCCTGGAACCATCAGAGTTCCAAAGAACACTCTCTGTTCAATGTTGCTATAGTTTTATTAACATAGAAATATATGGCATACCATAACTTTAAGAAGTATAATCAAATAAATTACGTAGACATATTTACACAAACAGAAAATGAAGGAAGAGTTTTTCAAAAATGTTCACCAAATGTTACAAGTGACCTTTTCTGAGTAATCAGATTTGAACTTTTTATTCCCCAACCCCCACACTATAAACATGAATAGGTCATATAGCAGCAATAGATAACAAAATGATACTCAATACTCTCACAAATTAAAAATCATATATGAAGGAATCTGGTATATATTGTCTACTCAAATGTTTTCTCAAAATTCTCACATTTCTTTGCTGACATTCATCTTTTTATTAGAACTTAATTCTTCTTATATAGAGGCAAAAAAATACATTACACTTCATTCATGATAGTCCACATTCATTTATAGAAATTTCAAGTAATATTTTGCAATGTTTGACAAAGTCATGCTGAGAAGGTCCAGGCATGAAGGAGAAAAATCACACTGTACCTGTCCATACTGTGAAGAGAGAGGGGAAAGTGGGTGCTGTACGTGTTGGGAGAAGAATGAACACAAATTAAACTTTCATTAGGGTAACTCTTTAACTCTATATTGAGCTCAGATATTTCTAATGTTTTCCATTATAGTTTGGACATAGAATTAGATTATCTTCTTTCTTCTACCAAAATGTCACACTCATTTGTTTAACTAATATTTATTAAGGATTTGCTCTAGCTAAATCACTAAACTTGGCTGTAAGTGTACATTGGTAAACCACATAGACATCTGAATTACCTAAGCTATATAATGAAACACCTAAAACTTTGGTTTTAAGTAACTTAAATTAGGATACTACTTTTACAATTGCTGAAGAAAACTGGATAAAGTACTAAAGCATAGCATGATAATAAAGTTTAATAACATGATCAAGACATATTCAGGTACAGGTATGTCTCTTCAAGCCATGGTGTCAAGAGTTTGATTCCTGGGGTAATATTGCTCCTGGGAACTTAACTCAATCAGTTTTAGCAGAAAGTTATCCCTTACCAGTTCAATCTTTGGCTAGCCCTTCCTGGATTTTCATGGCTACTATCCAGGTCTATGGGACCACCATTCTCCGTCTAGCCCAAAAGTATCTAAGCCTCATGTAAAGCATTCTCTAGTACTCTACTAATTCTGCATCACCTTCCCTGGTCTTTACCCCTGATTCTTTCTTCCCTAAACTCTTACAAATGAAAGCAGTGTTTACTTTCCTTCATAAAAACAATAAAGATCATTTTAAGAATGCTCTTAGAAGCAATCTCAAAACCTACTAAGGCAAGTCAATGGGTATCACAATCTCTGACTTGACATTATACTGCAAAACTACTGTGATAAAATCAGTATGATACTGACAGACTTGAGGATCAGTGGAACAGATAGAAAATGCAAACACAACCCCAAACACACTCAGTCACCTTAAATTTGACAAAGTGACCAAACATGTTCACTGGAAGAAAGCTATCCTTTTTAATAAATAGTACTGAAAAAAACTGACTTTCCACATGCTGAAGACTAAAACTAGAGCCATGTCTATCACCATGCACTAAACTATAGTCAAAATGAATCAAAGACCTAAATATTAAAATAGAAACACTAAATCTATTGGAAGAGAAAGTAGGTAGAAATCTTGAAGACACAGGTGTAGGCAAAGATTCATGGACAAAATCCAGATCACATGGAAAATACTACAAATAATCAACACTGGGATCTGATCTTATTAAAAATCTTTCTCACAACAAAAGAAATCATCAATACAGTGAAAAGACAAGTGGAAAAAACTTTCAACCAGTTGTTTCTCAAACAAAAGACATATATCTAGAACTTATAAAGAATTGAAAAAATCAGACTCCCCAAATTCAAAGAACCAATCCAAAAATGGGCATCTGAGATTAATACAATTTCTCAGATGAAGAAATATAAATGGTGAATAAATACATGAAAAAATGTTCAACATCATTGGTCATTCTATCTCACTCCTAAAAGAATGGTTGTCATCAAGAAATCAACCAATAACAAATGCTGACGGAGCTATGGGGAGAACGGAACCCTTCCTAATGGTGCAACCACTGTGAAAATTTGTAGGGAGATTCCTCAAAAAACTGGGATTAGAAGTCCCATTTGATTCAGCTATTCTCCTGGTTATCTTTCTGGAAGAATTCAAAATATACCACAGTGCTGTTTGTGCACCCATGTTTATAACAGCATAATCTGTAATAGTTAAATCTTGAAAACAATTGAAATGCTCATCAACCCAGGAATAGATAAAAATGTGTTGGTTTTTATAGAATGGAGTACTGCTCAGTCACAAAGAAGGATAAACTTGAGACATGTGTAGGAAAATAGATGCAACTTGAGACCATACACATAAGTGAAAGAAATCTGACTCACATGTGTAAATTTCATATCATCTCCCTGGTTTGAGAAACCGAAAGAGTAAATAAGGAACAAAATGTGCAGTAGATATTGTGAAATGGGAAGAAATTGTTCACAATGAAAGAGATACTAGGGTGGGGAAAAAGGGAAAGGTAGAAAAAGATAAGTGAAAAAACTATAAGACGGTTGTACTACTATTTTCTCTTAATTCATTGAAAAAAAAGTTTATGCTAATTTTATTTTGGAGAATTTTTATGCAAATATTTTGTACTCTGAGTAACTACTTTGACAATAACAATATACAATGTGTTACCTATTGTTATTCTCTTATTATTTAGTTATTAAATTTTGGGAGTATTTTCCATTAAAAAAAACCCTTTCATTCAGTCCTGATCTGAATTTCTTTAATAAATAGAAAAAAAGTACTACATTTTGAATAATTTCATTTTTGTCCTCTACTTGAGAAATTCTTCGCCAATGTCTACTTTTTACAAAACACAAAGTGATTCTGAAAGAATAAGTTCACCATATAAAACTCAGAAAAATGCTATAATAAAATGATCAAAACAATTCTATTCTTGGTGAAATACAGTTACTCTCGCCCTTTTTGCGACAACCATAGTTGTGTACAGAAAAGTCAATTGGAAAATTATAATTTAGATAATACAGCCACTAAACTTAACCTTTTGTCAATAACGCTCCCAATATTTAGAAATAAAACACTCAAAGCTTTTGGCTATAGCTACGAAGTTAAGTGAAGCAGTGACATTATTGTAGAGTGCCCTCGAAAGAGCAAATCTGAACTTAACAATGAGAAACTATAAAGATACGTGAAGTAATTTTGTCTATATATGTGCACAAAAGGAGAAAACAGTAGAAATAGATCGAGGCACTTTTATACAGAGTTATTTAGCATAAATCTTTACCACTACAGACAGAATGGCCCTATGGCTGTATATAACAACAAAAGCTTACTTATTTATGTGTTTTTAATTAAATTCAATGTACTTCCAAGGGATTACAAGAATCACAGACCAAAAACTAATCAAGAGAGACCCTCACATCCCCAAAATAATTAAATTACAGTATATTATGAAATGCAACCTGAATCATTAAGAGAAACGATTGGAAATGAAAGCAATAGAGAGTATTCTGGTAGATTCTGACTTTGAAGCACCATTGAGGATTTCTTCTTCCCCAAACTTACTCAGAGAAAATTACTTTATCTGTGAAGAAACCTACAGAAAACTGTGAAAATCCACAACAGCTAGGGTTTTATTCCCCATGAATTGGCTACAAGCAAAGAGAAAAAGAAAAAGAACATAGACCCTGACAAGTTTTTTGAGATTGAAACCGAGATTGAAAGATTTGTTTCTTTGGGCAAATTCGGAAGTACGCGATGTGTTTTGACATTTCTGGCTCTACCATTACAAAAGTACCCAGATTATAGAATTTGACCCAGTTTCCCTTTTGTTTCTTCCTACCATGATTATTTAAAGAGTGAATTCTTTTTACCTTTGAAAATACATGTATGACCTTAAGAGTACATTTTAAAATTTTGAAGTCTCAGAGTGTCACTAAAAAAGAGGGAAATAATTACTGTACAATTATTTGTTTATTTGTTCAGTTGCTAATATTATTCTTTTGTAACTGTGTCTATTTTTAATGTCCAATCATCAGTTTTACCTTTAAAAAGAGACAACAAGATTTTAAAGCATAAACGTACATCTTGATTTTCAAATATTTCTAGGCATTAGAATATAGTGAACTAAGCACACCTTTAAAAAATATACAACTGTAAAAATAACAGGATATATGTATATATCAAGAAAATTAAGAAAAATTTACTACTCAGGAATCTCAAACTAAAGCTAAGTATATAACAAAATTATTAAACATCATAGGTAAGTTAGATTGAGTCACAGTTTATAATGTGTCAAAAAATTAAAAAGCTAGACTTTTAAAGTAATCAATTAAAAGAAGATTGAATCAAGACGAATAAATACTTCTCATCTTTAATGAAGAAACATAGCTACCAAAACTAAGCTGTTTATCAGCCTGTTCAATTTTATCCATAGGAACTTGACCTGAGTTTACTAATTCCATTCCTTGATTCTAGGATACTCCTCCACTCTCAATCACTTCAATGTCTCCATTTGGATAACAAATTCTCATGCTTCTTCAAGGTTTAGTTCTAACAGCCTCCTCAACAGCACTGACCACCTATAACCTCATCTCCAATCATGCAACCTAAAAGCACTGTGCTGTTTTGTCGCTACCAGGTGACAAGTCCTGTCTTACTTAACATTTTCTTGTTGAGTACTATGCCTATCATTTACTAGACCTTTAAAAAAATATTTTTCCAATAAACTGCATGAATTTAAGATCTTTCTGGTTAATTATATTTCCTGGAAATTAAAACCTAACAGGAAAATAAGCCCTCACATGAGGTTGATTCTAATATAAGCCTTTTCCCCAACAAATAAATCCCAGTTAAAATCATCAGCCATATAGATACATTTAATACATTTGTTGCAAAAGACAATGGATGCATTAATTTATATAATAACATTAACATATAATTAAATATAAATAAATATTACTGACATTAATACTTAAACTAAATCATAATATAGATTATAGCTAAGTATTTATAAATACCCAAGCAGGTACCTTTGGACAAGAGGCAAATGTCTATATAAACAGATGAGGTCGAGACTCATTGTTGAATGACCAGTCAGAATACAGACACAGCATATGAACAACGTGCACACTTGATGAACGGACGTGGCTGTGTTATGAGCTTTCATAATGCAATATGCCTTGTGTCGCAATGGATGTGCTTAATGCACTCATGTGAAATAAAGAAATGTTTTCTGAACTTCGGTGATTGTGATTGTTTTTTTTGTCTCTTTTGTGTGGACCATCATTCTTAAGTGTCATCCTATTTGTTGCCACTCCTGTCTGCTAAGTTTTCAGTTAACACCTACTTTAATGGAAACTTTGCAGTGACTAGCCTGCAGGAGGGAGTGACTTGGGTAAAGTATTCATGGGATACAATCTCTGATAGCTGTGTTTCCAAAGCACTATGAGCAGGTTATATGGACAAGAAGTGCTCATTTAAGGAGAGCTTTATTGTTGGATATGAGAGATTGGGGCCAATGGTCTACAGGAAATGGAGTTGCAAGAAATTCAGGCCAGAATTCAGTGTTTGGGGGGTTTTGATCATATTCCAGGAGAAGATGACCATGATTAAATTTGAGTAAAAGTAGATTTCTGCACATAATAAACTGCAGATTGTTACACGAGAAAAAATAAGATTTCCCCTGAAAATAAACCCCATTGCATTTTTGAGACAAAAATTAATATAAGACCCTGTTGTATTTTGGGGGAAAATGGTAATAAGACTTGATTCACTGAGAAGAGGATATGACTGAACATATGTCATGCAATGTATGATGTGGTCTTGTCACTGACTAGTGTGGACCTTTGCTTTAGTGATAATGGAAATAACAATTGAAGCAAAAAATATGAATTTCAGGCAAAATTTTTGATTGAAAAGTAAGAAAGGATTGTGAGAGACTTTAGCTGGAGGAACTGACAAAGACCAACCTGCTCCTTTACAGAGGAAAGGAAGAGAAGATGGGGGAAGACTCCAATGTGCAGAGCTGGAGAGGCACGCTCTGATGAAGAGGATCAGACTGACCCATTTACAAAAGCATAGAGACCAGTTTTAGGGGTGTTGTGCTGAC
The DNA here is from genome assembly GCA_004363535.1 of Dasyprocta punctata. Taxonomy (NCBI): domain Eukaryota; kingdom Metazoa; phylum Chordata; class Mammalia; order Rodentia; family Dasyproctidae; genus Dasyprocta; species Dasyprocta punctata. The sequence continues at coordinate 130,836 of RJWM01001677.1, read as the reverse complement.
CTAGGAAGGAACTGGTCCATCCCTATCTCAGCCCTTGTTTTGTAACTCCAGAGGTATCTTCAGAACTTGCAGTACAATTTGGTTCCATGTGCTACTGGTCTCCAGTTGAGTCAGTTTCCCTCATGGGAGGCTCTGCTGGAGTCCTAGGTGACCCTAGGTTTGGAGTCCTTTGTCCTTCCTGCGGGTATGAGGTTTGGAAGCTGTAAGCGCTAGTAATCAAATGTGCCTGCGTGTCCTGAAAATTACTACAGTTTCTCTTACATTATTGTCCTCAGTCTTGAAGGGAATCAGATGATATGCTATGTAAATTTAGGGCTAATAAACCTTGTTTAGCCAGTTTTCCCTAAATGAATAATATACCTCTGTCCAAAGTTTTAAGATAAAAAGGGATTCAAAATGAAGATCAAGCTTTATTCTGCTTAGCATTATCTATTGGGCACCTGTAGGCCCAAGACAAGACACTTTTAAGTTGCTGATTGCCTCAGAAAAAAACATACATCGTATTTATAATGAGTAATAGGTAAAGGGTCCAGAAGTTTGTTTGTTTTCTGTCCCTACGGTGGCCTCTCTGTCAGTCTTAAAAGACAACAATGCCAAATAATACAAAAGCAATTGAGAGTAGTTACAATTCTAATATAAAGGATCGACCATTCCATTTTCACATATATAAGAAAACTCAGCTAAGAATTCTCCAGGGAATCTCATCATCCTAGATCTGCTCCAGATCTGCTTCTGCTATTTTTACCCCCTTCTTTTTCCTAAACTACCCACTAACCTTGTTCTGTTCCCAAATTGATTTGTGTCAGGCTAATTACCTCTTGTTATGAGAGCTTCTATACAAATTTCAAGAAATTGATCCAAGCTTAACTTTCATGTAGAAAGTGTTCCTAGAACACTATCACAGATTTGTATGTTGTTAAATTTTCTGTAGGTGCAATTTCTTTTCAATTCCACATACTCCAAATATACCTGAGTAGCCACCTGAGAATAGTCAAGTAGCCAGAAACTTTATATCTTACCATTGAAAGCTTTTGTGGTATTTGGGGAAAGAAAATAACTTCTATGCTAAATGAAATTTTTCTCTCATTACTAGAAAGAAAAAAAACTATAGCACTTGGAATCCAAGTGCTCCATGCTTACTAATGTATACTGTAATGTCTTACCATCCACTTCCATCACAGCTATTCATTTTAATACTCAAAAGTTATGCCTTTCACGCACTCAGTTGTACTAAATTACATACATCTTCCCACATTCTAAAAGACAAAAGTAAATAAAAAGTATAAGAATATTCAAAAATAAGCAGTATAAAAATAGCCTATAGGCAACTAAAGGATGATCAAATTTAGAATTTGACAGGTCAAGAATTTCTTAAAGGTATATGATTAAAATAGGAAATAAAAATATTTATGAATATACAAAAAGAGCTACTAACCAGGTTTATGTTCTTTTCAAATGAATTCAAAACTTGCATCCTTTGAAAACAAATCTAATAGAGCTTTCAAGTAAAACCATACTTAAGCACAAAAAATATTGAGGAAATACAACATCCACATAAAATTTTGTTATTAAATTATGCTTAGAACACTTACTTTTTTTTTTTTTTTTTTTTTTGCGGTACTGGGGATTGAACTCACAACCTCGCGCCTGCCAGGGCAGGCACGTAAGCCGCTGAGCCAAACTCCCAGCCCTGGTTTTTTGAGGCAGGGTAGCACTGTGTAGCTCAGGGCAGCCTTGTGCTCGCGTTGAAGCCCAGGCCGGCCTCGAACTCACAACGCTCCTCCTACCTCAGCCTCCCGAACACTTACTTTTATAAATATAATAGTTACTTATTATAGACAATCTGAAGGTTACAACAAGTTACCAGATCAAAACACTCATTCTACGTCTTGGAGAGAATTACATTTTATGCTTTAAATTTTGTATCTTTGCATACTCTATAATATCTTAGATAATACTTAGAACAAAAAAGTATTTGACTTTCCACCACTTGATGTTATTACTTTAATATTTTTTGGTTCATCATTTTGTTTGCAAGGAATTGAAACCCAATTAAAAGTGACTTAAACAAATAAAGGTAAATTTGGCCTATATAAATAAAAAAGTTACTCAAAGGACAAGAACAACCTTATTTGAACTCATGAGATGAAGTGAATAAATTGAAAATTCATTTTCATCCACCTCTCTGCAATGATGCTCTCTGCTTCATTCTCAATCAGTTCTTCCTGCAACATGGCAAAATATCCTTAGAAACTCTAAGGTTCGTTTTACGTAGAAACGCACATAGACAGTTTCTGTCTCCATGGAAATACTCCCAGGGGAGACTTGCATTGGGTCCTTCATTCTACTCAGAGGGAACTAGCACTGTTTAAGCAAGACTGAGCTGCCTGGGATAGTTAGGAGTCACTGGGATAAAGGTGAATCTAAAGTTCACTGAAGTGGGTGAGATTCACCAAAGGAAAAGGGTCGATACAAAGAAAAGAGTCCACAAAGTGAACTTTGTGACATACTAGCAGAATTGCAAATATATATTGGTATGAAACAGTAATCAGGGGGTTTCTTTCATACAAATTCCAGTTTCAGTAAATTATCAGAATGGTCACTGACTAAAAATTCCATGTATCTTAATATATAAAGAAGTTAGGCTCAAGATAACATTTTCAGGTGACAGCATTTCAATAGGTTACTACACCACTAGAAAAACCAGTATCACAAAACCCAATTAAAATATTGCTAAATGTGTTAAATAAAAACCTTTATTCAACTTTAAAGAAACAATTCATTGCTCTTTACCTAGTGACTGTGAAATGCTGTCTGGTCCAACAAAGGAAGTAGACATCTTGCTCATCTTCAAAGTCAGATTCAATGTTACATGGGAAGTCATGATATAAGACAAAGTGCCATCCAATGTTATCATATATGTTTGCACTTGAGGTAAAGTTGCCTCTCCTGAGAACAGTCAATGTCTTTTGAAAAATTTATCAACAAGATCAAACTGTACAAGCAGAATTTTAAAGATAATCTGTGCTCTACAACACTTTGCAAAGAACTTACCGTGGCAGAAAATAAAATATGAATAGCTTCACTGGTATGCTCAACTCATGTCATAATAAATAATTTGTAGTGTTTCCTTTGGAATTTTTAAATAATGTAAAGCAACCTACATTAGAAGTTTTATACAACAGTTTATCTAAATATCCTTATTAGTAGTTTGATGAATAATCTGTAAAATTCCTAGAGGAATTCTTAATACAGAAGGCCTAATATTTCAGCTTTTATTAGATTTCTCTATTACATAGTTATTACACAAGTTTGCAAAGTCTTTGTCTACAGGGTTATGTATTGCTAATTTGTAATACATAATCAAAATTTTATGGCTAGAGACATGTCTTGAGAAATTCAAAACAAATTTGATGATAAAAATTTTTTTACTCCTCTCAAAAAAGTACTGGAAGATCTCTTTCATATTTAGTTTACATAATTTATTCAAGACTTTAAAAATAATTTCATAATTATTTAAAAGTAATTTGTAGTCTTAATGAAAATATATCAACTGTGTCATCTTGCAATATAAATAAGGACCAATGTTTTCTTAACTTAAAAAATGCAGATTATTTTAGCCTCATTTGGAAGAATGTGATACAATCTGCCTAGAGTGGACACTGAGATCTACATTTTTAATAAGCAAATCCAGGTAATACTATTGGAGTCTGTGTATAGGCCATAATTCAAAGAAAACTGATGGTGCAAGCCAATCACTGTGCTAGACAAGTAGAGGACTTAAATTTTCTTAGCAAAAGCAAAATCTAGGAAGAATCAAGGGATCAATTTAATAATTAATATTTTAAAATTAAAGTGCATCAGGAAATACTGATCAAAATTAAAAAGCAAATGAGAAAGTAAGACAACTAATTACTAGATTAAAAGTCAAACTTAATTCCAATATATTAAAAATTTTTTAAATAAATTAAAAATAATAATCCTAATAGAAAGTAGACCAAGTACCTATACAGCAATTTATTTACACAGTTCATAAACCTAGCAGAGAAGCTTGATTTATTAATAGTCAAATAAATAAAAATTTACATCAGAAAATATAGAAAATATGCCAATTTTCTGTATCAATTAAGTGGTCTATATTAAATCTTGTTGAAATTGATAAGAATGTAGGAAAACAAGGTCTAGCATATCTTCTCAGAGGAAGTTATATTAATCTACTTGGAGACAAATTTGGAAATATTGTAAGTTTAAGCCTATATAAATCTGTTAAAGTTTCAGAAGTTTAGTAGATCAATCAGTCAATAAATATTAAATACAAGTCATTCGGTCAGTCATTAAACAGTTATGTGTTGATCATCTGCCATATTCTACACACTATTCTAGGAGCAGAGGATGCAATTTTGAACTAAATAATGAGACAAGCATCCTTAATTGTCTTTCATATCTCTGATACAACATGACAAACAAGAAACATGACATAGAAATGAATTGTATGGCATGTCAAGTGGTGATTACTTAACAAAGACAAAATAGATAACCAAGATTTTTAAAAGTCAGAGGTGGTACAACTGGAAATAGGATAACCTACTTGGAGAAAGATATAATTGAGAAGATAATATTTGAGTTTTCATGTGTGTCACCTATGTGGTTTGTGATTGCTAGTTTATTCAGTAAGAGCACATATTATTTAGCACGAAATGGAAGTTGTTGGTCAGGTAAGACAAAAAAATCATTGAGTTCTAGGTTTTCTCTCTCCTTATCAAGCTACAGACAAGATGGCTACAGAAGTCAGTCACAGCAATGTGACAAGGAAGGGTGGAAATCATTTATTCCTTTTGCTCTCTTTCCACCAAGAGGAAATGTTTTCTGTAAAATTTCCACATCTTACCCTCACATTTTATTAGTTTGGAATGTCTCATATTTCTGAACCATGCAGTTACTGTGATTGGCTTAGATCAGACATGTGGGATCATTGGTTGTTGGGGAGACAATTTCCTTTTCTCATTGGATCATGTAAGGAAGTAACATCTTTAGAATTGTAGGTAAATTAAGAAAGTGTATGTGAAAGAAGGGATCAATGGATTATACTGGCCAATAATAATATTTGTTGTCTCTATACATTCCTGTACAGAGAAGATGAGATGAACTTGTTTTAGCCAAAGTACCTGGACCAGGGGAATCGGACCAAAAAACAATCAATTCATAGGTCAATTAGTGTCCATTGGAGTGTGTAGATGGGAAAAGATCAGCCCAAATAGACTGAAATTATAATATAGCCCTAGAAGTTTCTGTAGTTCAAGAACCTTCCATGTTAAATAAAAATAAATTAGTTTTGTCTTTTTGAGACAGGGTCTCACTATGTAGTTCAGGCTGACCTTGAGCTCACTTTGTAGTCCAATCTGGTCTTGAACTCACAACAATCCTCCTGCGTGAGGCTACTGAGCCCTGGGATTACAGGCTTACGCCACCACACCCAGTGAAATAAAAATAAATTTTAAGCAGTTAATTCTGAGAGTTACAGCTACTGAGAGGAATTAAGAGAAGCCAGGAATATTAGATAGGGCCAAGAAGAGTATAGTGCTGGGTTCATAAAGGATCATAGAAAGCTGACATTTTGAGGTAACAGAGTTAGAAGACAGTGGGAAGAATATGGATGTCAAAATACAGAAATGCAGAGTGCTGCTCCTCGTCTCCTGACAATGCATGAACTTCCGCTGCTGAAACTCTTAGTGCTGCCTGTGACCAAGTTCCAAATTGTATGGTGGTCAGTTGCACAATAGTTTCCACTCTTGGAAGCCTATTTCATTTCTAATTTCCCTGTTTCCCTACTTAAGTCCTTCATTATTAAGACAAGTTGAGTGAATCTCTGTTTCCTTCAACTGAAGATGATGACATGAACATCTATAGAACTTTATTTAATTCATCACCCTTAGAAAATAAACTAATATATGCTCCTGCAATATATTACCTTAAGGATATTATCAAATTTATTTGGCCTTGATTGTCAAACTTGGCTTCATTTTTACAAAGGAATAAGCCACCATAAGGTCATGATACACTGCTACATTTTATAAACCACATAAATATTGTAGTTGGACTCTATTACAAGAATCTGACAAACCAATGGCATGTCTTTTTTTATTTTAAAGGAAGAAAAACAATAAAAATAATGATATAGAATTTCAAAACAAGATGATAGAAAATTAACAATGGTTAATAAATGGCATATTGTTATCTTCCAAGCAGTTGCTCAGGTTACAAGCTATAAGTATGCAAAACTGATCTAACAATATAAGCACAAACCGTACTTTTCAATCAACAAATAGAAATTAGTAGTATAATTATTTTCACTACCTTGAGTTTATATATTTTTTTTCTTTCCCCTTCTTTCTTTTTTCCTTTCCTCCATCACAGTTGTTGTTTCCTTTTAAGTAATTTCTTCCCCTTTCACAATATCTGTTGTATGTTTTGGATCTTATTTATTCATTCAGTTTCTTGCACTAGGGAGACAACATGATGTTTACACATGCAAGTCTGATTTATTTCACTTATGAGAATGATCTCTAGTTTCATCCATTTACCTATAAAAACCCCAAGTGTATCCTTCTTTATAGCTGAGTAGTACTCCATTGTATAGAAATACCACATCTTTTTTATCCATTCGTTGGTTAATGGGCATTTGAGTTGTTTGAACATTTTTTTACACGTTTTATGATGGGGAACAGTGATTTTCTTTTTAAGTCCCCCAAGACATGACTAGTGATTTATAGTTGATAGAATGTATGCCTGAAATTAATATGATCTCCTTTCTGTCTCTTCTCCTTTCCTCCTTGAGGTAAGTATTACATATATTTTGAAATTGAAATATAGAATTTTTGCTTTTATCTTTTAGATTAACAATGCCATTTTATTTCAGTAACCATATTTCAAAAACTCTTTTCAATTATCATAATCAGAAAACTTAGTTCCCTCTATTATTTCACTCTAGTCAACATTCCAAAATTTTCTCTGTGTACAGATATTTCATTAAGCAAGTTTAAAATATATTTATTTAATATATATATATGTGTATTTCATATATATGAGTTGTTTACTTGGTTATTCATATCACTTTATGAGTCTTTTAGACCATGTTATGTAGCTTTACAATGATTTAGTTACTTCAGTCGATTCCTCAATATGTGACTTTGGAAAAGATAAAATGAAATACATAGATAGATAGATAGATAGATAGATAGATAGATAGATAGCTTCATTAGTATCCCAAACAGTTGAGTTTACATTCATAAATTAAACCAGAAGTCATTTGGAAGTGTTTAAGGAAACTAAAAATTAATCATGAACAAGGCAGGACCCCCTCCTTATACACAAGCAGATCAGTAGTTTGGTGCCTCTTCAGTGAATGCTCCTTGTATCATTTTGAGGGAGTATATGAAGACTGAAATGCTTGGGATATATTTGTGTTTTAAAAAATATAATCACTTTGAACCAGGCATACTGGCATGTGCCAGCAAGCTCAACATTCTGGGAGGCTGAAACAGGAGAATCACAAATTCTGGTTGAGCTTGACTAGCTTGTTAGTGAGACTCTGTCTCAGAAATTTATAAAAAATTCCTGTGTTGAGGTTGATTTTTTGCACTTATGGAGTGAACGGATCCAGATCATCTTCCTCTGAAATTAAACACAATTTTTCTAAGTTTCCACTAATGCACACAAACAAAGTCTTCTTATAAATTATGGGAAATACTTTTTTACAATTCACCTATGAAACTTCTCTTCACACTTATTATCACCTATAAAAATCATTTTAAATTTTATAATATCACATGATGCTTTCCCATCTCTGAAAATGATAAAACCATGATTTAATTAAGATAACAGGACACCATATAATAGAAAACTTGACTATGGAACACGATAAAACAGGAAATTGTTACCATCCTGGAGTCTGAGCAGAATCTGTGCTTCAAATAGCAGTTTTAGGGCATATTGAAGTAGATGTCAATTGGCCCACTGCTTAAAATTTGTATGCTAAGAGTTTCAGTTCATTTTAAAACAGAATAAAGCACTAAGCCTGAGGAGACTATTTTAAGATTTTCAGTTTTTAGCTTCACATACATGCTGAGCTTAGTCCTTACTGATATCTCTGGCTCATCTTGAACTAAAACTTTGAAGAACATGTGGACTATTGAAAGCCTACTTACCAGAAGTTTGATGTGGTGGCCCACACCTGTAATCCCAGCACTTGGGAGGCAGAGGTAGGAGGATCACCATGAGTTTGAGGCCTTCCAGGAGTACATAGTGCATTCAAGGACAACCTAAACTGCATAGTGAGATCCTGTATCTAAATAAATAAATAAATAAATAATATGTGGCATTAATAACTTCTTGAATATAGGAGAACCTTTTGATGCACAAGCATCATTGGTATTCACCTCAGAATGGAGGAGAAGAAACAATTTGCATCATTTTCAATGAAATATCGTATACAAGGGGTGGTGAAATTATATAGTGAATGTTTACATGTTAAAATTTCTTTACAGTAAAAGACACTTTGCCATTAATCTCCCTCAAAATGCTTCCCCTTGCTTCAAACATGCTTATCCCATCATTCTTGTTGCCTCTGAAGCAGTTCTAGAAGTCCTTTCTTGTGTCTTAATGAGATACGATCAAAAATATGGTGAATGCTGCTGCTCAGCGCCATCCAAAGGAAAGACGAAACACAGGCCCTATGTCCCCATCCGCCGTAGTCACAGGGTTTAGCAACTAAAGACTTTTTGCTTTTCCCCTATCAAAATAACCATGAAATGTAAATGTTTTAAATTGATTCAGGACATCAAGGCAGTTACAAAGCTCAACTAAAGACACTCGTGAAAGTGGACTTTCACGCCTACTTCAGAAAGTGAGAAAAAGGATGGGATAAATGATTTATTGGAGGGGACTATTTTGAGGGAGATTAAAGGCAATGTGCCTTTTACTGTAATAATTTAAAGGTAAACATTCACCATACATATCGATCACAAATTGTATGACCAAGTTAAATCTAACAGTTTTTAATAGCCATAATAAAAGGTCTTCCCCATTGAAATGCAGCTCACCAATTAAGGAAGAAGCTTCTTACATAAGTACTCTTCATGATCCACAGGCAGGGAGATTTGCCAACAGTCAGCAGGATGCAGGAAATGCATTCTCTAAGAGGTGTACTGACCTATACAAGAACTTCAGCTCTCTTTCAATGTTCACAAGATTCCACCAGCATTCAGTTTGCAAACTCACAGACATATGTAGAGTTTGTACAAGAGAAACAAATAGTTGGAGAGACTGTGCTATTTGGAAGGTATAAATATAGTCGGAAAACTGGGACTGAGATTGTTTACTGGGCAGGATATTGAGGCTCAGGAATTGATCGTTTTCAGGAAAGGAAAGGTGTCTTAAAATATAATGGGATTAGAATCGTGTTAGGGCTGAGGATGTATCTCAGTGGCAGAGCAGCTGTTGAGAATGTACAAGGCCCTGGATCCAATCCCCAGCCTTGCAAATGCAAATTTTTAAATAAGGTTTATGTGGTGGGCGTGTAGCTTAGTGGTAGAGCATGTACTAGACATTGGGTTCTACTGCAGCACCACACACACACACACACACACACACACAATAAAGTAAAATAAGATAAAATAAAATAAAGTTTATAAATGACAATAAATGCAAAATGGAAGTTAATGAACAAAAATTTTGAAACATTTCCCATAATTTAAAAAAAAAAACTTTTACCAAGTGACTAAGGCAAACTTTCCTTAAAATCACAGCACTCATGGATCGATACTGTGAGCTGTAATGCAGATTCAATTCCAGTCAAGAAATAATTACTAAATACTGTTACAGAAAAAACAGAGCTAGATAATAAAATAGTGAAACAGATTTTGCTCAGAAACTATTACAATAAGGGAAAAGAAACCTCATTATGAAACTGGGCTTATTCCTAATACCAAAAATCAAAACAAAACAAAACAAAAATCAGGATATTGATATCCAAAACTCAAGATGCTGGTTAGTGGATATATTGAGGTAAGAAGGAATTTTGGGGAAACTAATCTGACTGGATACTTAGTGAAGGCCAAGTGACTCCAAATGTCACCTAGGTGTTGTTGGAGTATGGCAAATTTTATCAGATAGCAGATGCTTAAATATAGAGGGTGAAAGTCTAGCAAACATGACTTAGCAGGATTATTTCTAAAATGGGGCAAAGATTAGAGATCCATGCAAAATGTGCCCCAGAGAGCCTGACTACAATTTGATTAAGGAGAAAGTCATTGTCAATATATTCCAGATAAAATGTAATAAAATATTGCAATATAAAAGAAGAAATATAAGTTATGATTATTGCCTAAAAAGACCTTCCATTCAAGCAGAGATGAGGCATTTAGTCAAATATTTGTATTAGATCTTAGCCAAGACTAAGGTAAGCATTTAATATCATTTCTTCATTATTATTCCAAATCACAAACCCCTAAAGCCCCACGAGGTTGAATGGTGGACTTTTCAAGAATTCCTCCCTGCTTTTGTAGTGAGTGTTCAATGCAGGTGGTTGATTCCCTGCATCTGTCACTTTGCACAACAGCAGGTTCCCAGCATCTTCTTTAATCGATGACCTGCAGCAATTGTGAGGTCACAAAATCTTCAGTTTGATATTACTGTCACCAGCTACTTGACAGAGGTACTAAACTCATTCTTAATACTTAGTTCAAGCACAGAAAAATCAACATTTGCAATCCCTCAGCAGAGCCCAGTCCAGCATTTCATGAGATGCTAAAGAAGGTTCAATACTAAAAGTAGATATTCTCAAGGCCATAAAATCAATATTCATGAGGGGCTTTCAGGTTTGGGCAAAAGGCCAATTCCATGTAATAGGGGCCAGTGGAAACATGCCCCAGGAACACTTGCTAGTAATAGTGGCTTTTGTAAACATAGAAGAGATAATAACTTGGCAAGTGGACCTTCCAAAGGGAAAGGTGGAATGTGGGAAGATATCCAGTGGCAAAGATACCACAATTATTAGCAGTACAAAACCTAGGGTCACACTTTTATTTTACAAGGATGCAGGGTCATCCAGATTAGCAAGAACAGACTCCTGTGTTGCAAATACTGTGCAGTGGTATATCGTGCATCTGTTCCCTTTTCAGTGAGATCACTTTGTAGTTTGCCATTCACCATAACAGGTGTTTTAATCCCTCAGAAATATTCAGATGCTACAGATCAGGTGTCTTTGTCAGTTCTGGCTGCTGGAACAAACTACCATGTACTGGGTGTCTTTTAAGCACTGAAAAGCAATAACCACAGTCCTAGAATCTGAGTAGTCCTAGGTGAAGAAACCATCATATGTAATGTCTTGTGACAGCCTGCTTCCTTGTTCACAGATGGTCTTCTTTTTGCTGTGTCCTTGCAGTGCAAAAGGAGCAAAGGAGCTTCATCTCTCTGCCTTCACCACCTGGTCACCTCTCAAGGACCTGCCTTGTACTATCACACTGAGCACTAGGATTTCCAAGTACAAATGTTGAAAGGTATGAGGATTCCCTTATGCCTCCAGAGTACTGATTGTTAAACACCAAAACCACTTGATGTTTAACTGGGTAAACCTTGTCAAATTATTCACATACTCCCTTATTTTCATCTATTGGTCATAAAAGTTCCTATTTCATAGGTGAAATGTTTCAGAAAACATTTACCATCTGTTTGACATTCCATAGATACCAATGAATGTGTATTACTCTTGTCATTACTACAATTATGAAAGCGATTTTTGAAGTTGTTAGTAAGTCATGTTTCCATCACTGGGACATAATTCCTGACAAACACAACTGAAATGAGGACAGGTTTATTTTAACTCACAGTTTTAGAGTTTCATTTCATGATTGCCAGACTACAAGGCAGAAATGTTGTGATAGGAAGAAATGGAGGAAAGTTGCATACCCCATGGAAGCCAGGTAACAGAGCACAGTGGAACATCCAGAGACACGGGAAAGGGCCAATGACAAGAATATATCTTCTCAGGCTTTGCCACTGTGACTTACTTCTTCCAACCAGACCAGACCTTCTAGCACAGTTGTCTATGAACTTATTAAAGGATCAATCCATTGAGAGGATAGCATTCCATAATCTATTCTAATCATTTTGCAAGAGTTCCCCTTCTGAACACAAGACTTTCAATGATGAAGCCATGATGAGAGTGTAATACAGTATGAATAGCTATCATATATGACAGACCCAGGACCTGCAAATCCTAAAGCTTCATGTGATGCTTGGCGTATATAGCTAAGAATATAGCAACAAATACATTGAACAAGAGAAGTGACAGTTAATGTTGTTAGCTTGAATTTTCTGTTTTCCTTGCAGTTATTTGGATATCATGGAGACTGTTCTTTTTTTAATTCTTTGCTCTTTTTTTGTCCTTTGTATATTTATTTTTATTTTAAAGGGAATAAAATAATAAAATGAAACAATGATAAGACAGTACGAAATCTGCAATAGTTTCTGTGTTGCACACTGCTGTCCTCTAAATAGTTTCTCAGACTACTGGTTTTAGGCTGGCTCACAAGTAGGGGCTTAGCTGCCTTCCTAATTCTCCCCAATCGGTGCTCCAGCTGGCTCACAGGTGTGGGCTTAGCTGATGAAGACCATTCTTTTAGGTTTGGTTCTTTAGAACACTTGTAAGACAGTATTTTGGGCTAGAGAATTTTGTTTAGTTTAATAGGGTTATAACTCACTTGCAAAGGATATGGGAGACCTCTGCTCCTAACTGTTGTGAAGAGGTGGCTGAAATTGGAGATTGATCACATGTGCTAAAGCAAGGCCACCCTGGAGAACGCAGAGTGCCTGAGGCGAGCCACATGAACAAGCTGGTCCAGCCCGAAGAACATGAGGCGCCCAAGGCAAGCCAACAAGCTGTTAGGCAGGAGGTTTCAACTGAAGTTAACCTACTGTGTGTATAAATAAACACGCTGCAGTGGTTGAATGGTTCTTCTTTGCCCACCAGGAGAGGAGGCTCCACCTGACCCCAGCTTTCTGTATTTTGACTCTTGTCTTCATTTCTTCATCCTCCACTGTCCTGCCCCCAAGAATTTTGAGAGCTGCACTGGATGTGTCAAACTATACCTAATGTTAGCAAATGGATGTTACTTCCTATTAATTGTCCTTATGCTGCTGTGCTTTAATTCTGATATATATGGTGTGCACATATTGAGCTCAGTGGGTATCAGTATGTCAGATAGTGACAATATATAGAAGATTAAACTTTTTCATATCTCAATCATAGCATACATCTCAGAACTGGAATTCAGGTTCATCAACACAAACCCACCAAAGCTGGTTTATGATCGGGACTCTCTGTAGACTGCTTCTCATGGTGCTCACATACATTTTCTTTATACTGTGTGTACCCAAGGTGAGGGGTACCTTGGTGTCTCTATCTCTTCTTTTGAGAATACCAGTTCTATTGGATTAGGGTCTGTTCCATCAACCCTTACAACCTCAGTCAAACGTAATTACTTTGTTAAAAGTCCTATCTCCAAATGCAGTCACTTTGGGGTTTAAGGCTTCATCATATTACTAGAAGACACACAATTCAGTAAACAAGGTCCCTGCTTAAAACTCTCTTGGTCAGCAAGTGGTGCCACCTCTTCCTCTCTTGAACTTAACTCCTGTTTTTCCTCTCACAATGTCATGTCCATTTTCTTCTTTGTGAGTATATGTATGTGTGTATGATTGTACACATGTGTGTGTGTTACTTAGCCTTTGTACAGAAGGTAACAGGGATCAAGAGATGGAAGGAGTGGGTATCAGTACCTCGGAAGCTACCATGGAGTGGAGGGATTAATAAAAGAATTAGGAGGTGGGCTGTATACGTGCCAACCCTTCATGATGAATATAATCATGCAATCGTGTAGTCACTATGCTCTGCAAATACACATTAGTAAAAGAAGGGGAAATGATTGACTTTAGCAATAGACTAACAACAAGGGCAATAACCAGGCCTACATTGTTCACTATTATACGTCCAGCAACTAGTACAGCCTGGCACACAGTGGGAAGTCAAGACTCATTGTGATTGGTTTACGAATACAATGCATAAACACCTTTAAGACCAGGATGCAAAAGGAGAGTGATCCCAAATACTCAATGCATTCTTTTATGTCCTGGTGATGTTACAAACATTTTTCAAGCATTATCTCATTTGTTCTTCACTGCAAAATACGCTGTTGCCATTTTATTTTCCATAACAGTGCAATTACTGGGTTGAAAGGTAGGACCATTTTAAGGTTCTTGACACATACTGTTAAACTGATTTCCAGAGAACCTTTTAATAATTTACATTCTGAAGCTGAGTGTCTGCCTCACCATGGCCTTATAAGAATTAATGCATATGTTAATTTTTCTAATGTTAGAAGTGAAAATATTACAGCATTATTTCCTCAATAAGCTAAATTTTATTGATTTGGTCACCAAAGAGTCTGAAGGCAAGGTACTCGACTGTCTGCCCCTTTGTCTTTCTTGCTCCATATGCTCTGATTCTTCCCAGAAAGTCACTAAGGAGCCTCAGAGATTGTGTGGGTTTTCCTGTATATTTCAGAAAGATCTTAACTATCAACAATGGATTTCAAATTGCTCAAGGATTTCTTTTTTTTTTTCCAATAACTTCTCTGTATGAAATCCTCAATAACTGCTGATGGGCTTCAAGATTAAGCCCAAACTTCTTTTCATATTATGTCAGTCACTGCATTTGCTGGTCACCACCACTTTCCCAGGGGCATTTCTTCCCCACTCTGCTTCACACTTCACAAGCATGTAACTGCTTGCTGTCTGCTACATGCATACTGCCATGCCTTTGTCTTGGCTGAAGATCTTCTTTCTTTTCCAGCTGTATTACCCCACCCCACTTTCCTCAATCCTTTTTTCTTAGCATTACATCCAGTGGAAAACTTTCATTTTTATTCAGAATTATTCAAAACATTCTTATTATATATTTCTTGAGTCAAGAAAGCACCACATCTGTAAATACTATATACTGCCTGAATGGGGTGAATATCCTCTGTTTCTTCATAGCTCCCTGTGACTATTTCTGAATTGTAATTATCTGCCTCCTGAATAAGACAGTGAGCTTCTTTTTATTTCATGGAACAAGTTTTTTTTTTTTTTTTTGTCTTATAGTTTCAGAAATTAACATAGTACCACTGATAACAACAAGGTACTAGACTGGTAAATAAGTGTTTAAATGAATTAATGGGTTACAGAATGAGAAAATCTCCTTGTCCATTCATCTGTTCATGGTCATATAAATTGCTTCAAAGATTTAGCTATGATGAATCATGCTGCTATAAACAAGGGTTTGCATGCATCACTGTTATATGATGTCTTTAACTCTTAAGTGAAATAAATCAAGCTTAAATATTACATGACTCATTTTGTATGAGAAACCCAAAATATAAATAAAGAGCAAAAGAAAAGATAACTAATAGAAACTAGGGAGATAGATCTTTCTCAAATGGGAAGGGAATAAAGAGATGGTGGAATGGAAAAAGGGACTAAAATATGTTACATATATGTACCAACTCTACACAAGGAAGGTAAACATTATGTACTGAAAATATGTGCTAATAAAAATAAGAATAAAAAGAATGATCTAATTGCTAACCTTGAACAGGAAATGTCACAATACTTCCTATGAAACAGAACAGAAAGAGGAAATATTGAGTCTGTACGTCAGTAAAAGTTCTATTGAGGATAAAAAAGAAACATCTCTAGTATTTGATGTGCAAGGGACTTTACACAGTGGTTTAGAGCTCAGGAAAACAAAGGTCAGTGGTCAAGTAATGTGGCATCCAGATGGTCAATTAAAACATGCCAAACTGGAAATAACAGTCCAGACCTTATTCATTTGCTGCAAGAGCATAAAGGGCAAAAGGAGACAGTGTTCTATTTTTTTCCCTCCAAGCACCATACTAGGCAAGGGTCAGGTGTATGCAATGCAGATGACAAAAATAATGTTCCTGCTCAGGCAGCCCAAATAGGAGACTCATGCCTTCTACCTGTGAACTGGAAGAAAGGATCCCAGGCACAGAAGTAGGAGAGGAAAAGTAGAGTCAAAGTAGAATAATCCAGGTTGGAGCTGCCTGGGAAAGGCTAAGGTGCTCCTGGGCCAGATAGGAATGGCTCTGATGTGCACAGGGACATGATTAGTTTTAGGGAACCTGATACCTTGACTACAGCTTCTTTTAGAAAACTACAGTGCAACACTAGGTGCGCAATAGGGTAGGAATGAAGTGCAACTTCACTGAGAAGCCCTTCTGCACTTCTGTGATAGGCTGTGGTACAACCTGAGAGATCATACTTCGGGTCTGGGAGTGAGCCAGACTCCTCACAAGGTGGTCTCCAGCATTCAAGGGTCTAATTTATAGACATTGTAGGGAGATGACAATCACAGTCGTCTGTAGCACCAAATGAGATGACACACGGGATACCCCAAGGGTGGAAAAGTTTATACTTGCCTTCTACTTAAGTCTATAAGTTTGGCTACCACTGCTCAGGAGACATGCTAGTTTGTATTTCTTTTGAACCTGCCACAACTTGCATTAAAAATTTATTGGAATCTTATCTGGTATCCTACTTGTGGAATTTGGGTCAATATAATTCCCAGGGTACTAGCTCATGTGATACAAAATACCAATAACAAAAAAAAAAAAACAGAAAAAAGATTCCAAGTCATTAATAAATTAACCAGCACAAGACATAAAACAATACATGCATGAGGAGGAGAAAGTTTTCTCTTTTTTAAATTTTTTTTTTATTTTAAAAAAGCAAAACAGGAAAAAAGGTAGAAGTAATACAGAATTTCAAAAAAAAGTAAGAAATCAATACTAATTAACATATTACATATTGTTATCTTAGAAATAGTTGTTCAAGTTACGAAATCTAGGCATAAAAACAAATGAGACAAACAACGACAACACAATAAACAGAATTAGCATAGTTATCTATCTTGCATACTTATATGTACATAGAGTTATATGTACTTTGAGCACTTTCTTTTCCTTTCCTTCTTACAACATCTATTGAACATTTTGGAGAGAAAGTTTTCTTACCATATAGATTATATATAATCTCAAATGTAAGCAGTAGAATTGGAAAGCAATGGGATTGGAAATGATATAACTAGAAACAGTCTAAATACTAATTGCTTTAAAAATATGAGCAAGTAATTTACAAAATAGTAGATACTAAGAAGCTTATAAAATTTAATAATATAGTTATCAAAGAGATTAAACATACATACACCATTTTTGGTCACTTAAAAACTTTTAAATACTATCCTTGCTGCTTTACTATAAGCTATTCAGTGTGCCATCTGCAAGATAAAGCAGTTGTTCTTTCTACCGTTATTAGAATTTCTTTTTCTCACATTTCTAATACGATTCACCAAAGTGCATCAAAACACTGAACTTGTCATTTTCTTTAGGTTCCTAATTATATAATTAGGAGCAATTCATTTAATTGAAAACTTATAGTCATTGGTCAGCAACACTCTAAATGTCCACTAGTAAGTGAAAGTTAAAAGTAAATTGGACCACTTCTGAAAAGGAGAATTATATGGACTGATTAAAAATTAGACTTTGGAATCAAATTCTGGTATATAAAGGGCATTTTGTAATACCTCTGGGGCATTTCAAAAAATAACATGCACACTATTTCTGTTGCAGACATAGAAATAAGATTGGAATTAAAAATACAAAACTGTAAGTGCTTTTTCATGTGATGGTATTGTTACAGGCAGCTGAGTTAGTTAAAAATATTACAGGCAGTCAGACAGGGGTGGGCCCTCAAAGGAGCCAGTGCAGAAATTCAGATACCTTGTGACCTCTGAGGAGACAGGAACCTCCTGCTGTGGACCAGATCTCAAGACAAAAAGCAAAGCAAATACAACCGCATCCTAAGGGTCAACAGTTCAAATAGTTCTCTATCAGCCTGAGGAACTCAGGAGTCAGCATCCCAACCTCCTACAGGAAGAGTCACTGCTGTTAAGCGTCTTCACTTACTACATAACTTGCTTCCCCATTTGTCCTTGATTTAATCAATTTTACCTGAGCAATTAATCTTATTGGTTAACCATAATTATGTCCTACCTTATGCTCACCTTGCAAGTTACCATTTGTCTCCACCTTGGGCCCATCTAACCTTATGATTTTACTCTATAAAAGTCCCTAGAAATGACAGAGTCTTTTGGCAACCCACTTGGGACCCCTTCTGTCCTTCAGACAGAAGCTTTCTTTTTCTTAATGAATATGTTCTGCTCTTAACCTCCATTGTTCCTAAAATTCATTTCTCGGCTTTAGAGAACACGAACTCATGCTGGACATATAGTAGGCTGGGAGTCTCATTCCTCTGTATCAGTATTATTGATGTCTTTTCTTTCCCTGCTTTTTGTTTGTTTGTATTGATGTTATAGTAAATGTGTTTTACTTTTTTAAATTTTTAATTGCTTGAAAAATCCATTTGCTATTAAATTTGAAATCAAACACTCCATGGCTATTACGTGAATCTCTCTCCTGTCTTCCAGCAACTCCCATCAGATCAAGGAGCAATTAGGAAACCAGGAATCAGTATCAATCTAAAGTTGCATGAAGCTTTCCAGAGCAAGTTGGCAGGTGGGCAAAGATTTAGGGTACCAAGAGTGTGAGACCCAATGACAAACATCCTGCAGAAAAAAAGTTATGGGGGCGGTTGGGCCTCACAGCAGGCAAGACCCACGCGTTGATAACGCGCAGACCAGGCTGATGGCGCAGATCTACTTTATTGCGGAAGTACACTGGCATTTATAGCGTAGGGGCGGGGGTTAGAGGTGGGAGTTGCCGAAGGCGGGGAAACGGGAGTGTCCTGGGGGAGGGCCTGACCCACCGAGGGCGACACTCAGACGGGGAGGACCGGCCTCCTCAGACCCGAGGAAGGGGAGGGGCTCTGGCTCCTCATACCCGTGTGTCTGCCCTCAAAGCGGACCATAGCGCCTCTTGTACCCCAGGGGCCACAAAGTTACACATGTTAGATTGGGAAAGGAACATTCAAAGACAAGGAAAGAATTGAAGGACTGAGAATTCTAATGAGGCTTTTCCTTCATGGTGACAAAATAGCAAAATTAAGCGTGCAATTGTGGTAGTAGGATGTAAATGTGGACAATCAAAGGCTGCTGTACTGATTGAGTAGTTTAGAGAATGGGGTACAGGATATGCTAGTCATGTGGGTATGGTGTTCTGTAGAGGTGGTTCATGCATGTGAGGAAGGAAAAGAACAGGATAAGGGTCTGAAGTCCTCAGTCCATGCAGAGGGGTGCCCTGGAGCAGAGACTGGTGAAAGAGAAGCTGTAATACCCTGGCCTCAGCGACACCCTGGAAGTGAAGGGAAGACAGAGAATTGTGATACTGCCTCCAAGCTTGAAGTTCTCTGAACGTTCCACTTTTTAATCACAATAAAAATATTTGATTTTTAAAATCTTTCATTCTCATCACTCTTTAGAAATATGTATTCATATGTAACCAATTTTTCTGTGGTACGTTTATGATTACTTAGCTTCTGAAGGCAAAGGGGTTACAGTATCAGTTAATTTACTTCCTTGCTATCATTACAGTGATTAATGACTGGCCATACAGAGAAGCCTACTTTTAAGTTTTTTCTCATTAAAATCATACAGGAAATGTTGACAGTATCAACTGTACCTTAACAGGCATTTCAGGTTCAAGAATATTTGAGAACCATTTCATGGATTCTTGCTCTAGTGAATAGATTTTATATTATGTGAAATTGGTTTTATATTAAAAGTACAAGTTTGTCCTAAAAATGCATTAATTTTATTAAATTATTTAAAAGTTTGGAATTCCCTTTGAACAGATCCAGCTAACTTCTTGGATAAAGATAGAAGACAGGATTGTTTTCCCTGCCTAGTTAATCCTGAGCTAGTGCAGATTACTCTTCGAGGTTACGGTAACCCATCTGTCTCCAAGGTGGTAAAATGAGGCAGGAGACTGAGTGATGCCCAGTTTGCATAAAAGTAGCAGTGATATGGGAGGGGGGGTAAAGAAGAGATTGCTTTTATTATTTTATTTATTTATTTATTTACTTTTGGTAGCGGGGATCAAACTCACAACCTAGCGCCTGCCAGGCAGACACTTAGGCCAATGAGCTAAATCTCCAACCCTATTTTTTGAGACAGGGTCTCACTATGCAGTTCAGGCTGGCCTTGAACTCACTTTGTAGCCCAGGCTGGTCTCAAACTTGCAATGATCCTCCTGCCTCAGCCGCTCAAGTGCTAGGATTACAGGCGTGTGCCACCACGCCCAGCTGAGATTGCTTTTATACTCAGGGTTCACATCCACATACTGTTAAAGCAGAAATGATCTGCTCAGAATAGCTTAGGTCTTCTCCACTGATGTTCACAGCATCTGTGCTCCTCCATATGGTTTCTTATTCCAGAAAAGTAACACCAACTTCTCATATAGTGACTCAGGGCTTCCAGAGTTATAATAAAGCAGAAGCACTCAGCTTCTTTACAGGTAAGGTTCAGAAGTAGCATGGTAACATTCCTGCTTTTCTGTTGATCAAACCAAGCACAAGCAGCAGTTCAAGAAGGGGAGTGCCACTCATGTATAGAGTGAGCCAGGATGACACTAGCTCCGTCAGGATAAAGTCTATGGGTGTGGGGGTGGCCATGAAGCATATAAGAAGTTGTTAGCAGACTTAAGAAAGAGATTAGAAAATTACTTGTATAGAGCCTTCTTTCACTGAGGGTCTAAAATATATGATTTCTAGATATGGGTGATATTATGGGTTAGATTGTGTCCTCCTCCCACTCCAAAATTTGTAAGTTCAAGTCCTAAATACCAGCAACTCAGAATGTGACTGCATTTGGGGATAGGACCTTTAAAGAGATAATTAAGGTAAATGAAAGAGGCCATACGGGCAGACCTAATCCACTTTGATTGATGTCCTTACAAGAAGAGCTAATTAGAATGCAGTCACATAGACTGAGGAAAGAACGTGCAAGGACACAACAAGAAGATGGCCAACGACAAAGGTCACGTGAGAAAACCAATCCCATGACACTTTGTTCTTGAACTCATAGCCTCCAGAACCATGAGACAATAAATTTCTATTCATTAAGCCATCTAGTCTCCGGCACTTGTCATATCCCCTAGCAAACTGATACAGATAGTATTCTTGAGAGACTTAAACTACACTGCAGATAGAGCCAAAACTCCACTGGACATGTAGCCAACTAACAGGGCATTTCAATACAGTAATTGATGCCATGTGAATACGCTGTATTTTCTTAGTTTAGATTTTTTCCTTAGTAGAATGTCTCATTTCTTGAGATGGTCTGCATAAAAAATCTAAACAACACACACCCACTGTGTATTAGCTGTTTAGATCCGGCCTTCCTACCTGTTATATACATATATAATGCTTTTTTTCTCCCTCTACCTATGAAAGGAAATAAAAAGTGGAAAGAATGAGAGAGTCTGAAAAAAACTTCACTGGTTCAGGAGAAGAGGAGACAGAGGCCAGGTATTGGCAGCACTGGGTCTCTTAGGAGTTGTTTGCAACCAAATGACTGCTAGCTTTGGAGCACTGTGAAGCTACGTGACTCAGGATGCCTGGCGAGCATTTCAAAATGCTCTGGATGAGTTCATGCTGCTCAAGTTAACAGAAATCTTCTCAAGCTTAGTTCAAGCTATGAATGAAATAAAAGATTAGTAAATGGAATTTCTCATTATTATGAATAATAATCTATGAAAATTGAATGTTTAAGCAACTACTAATGGCTGCTTAAAGGGTCTGTTTTACCTGAGTTTATAAATGATTAGGGGTTTATTGAAAAGAGTTTATGCTGAAAGGAATTGAACTTGGAAAATCTTGCTGGAAGTGGATTTCTAATGAGATCAAGTTGGCGCTAATGTACATCATTTATCAGCAAAGACTTATTTACATTTCAGATTTATTGTTTTAATTAAGCAGTGTTTCTTAATGGTAGTCATGACCCGGGGCAGATAAATAGGGTAGAGTTTGAATGTATACAAAGCATTATACTAGGTTCTATTATTACAGGCTACTGAGTTAGATAAAAAATATTATAGGCAGTCAGACAGGGCTGGGCCTTTGAAGGAACCAGTACAGAAGATGAGATACCCTGCAACTGTGGGGGAGACAGACACCTCCACTGTGGGCCAGATCTCAAGAAAAAGATAAGAAAAATGCACCCACATACTTCCTACGGATAAACATCAGTGATTGATAGTCTAAACAGGTCTTTATCACCCTAAGGAAGCCAGGGATCACTAATCCAACCCCCTACAGGAAGTCACTGCTCTTTATGCATGCCTGCTTGCTACATGACTTGCTTTTCCATTTGTCCCTGATTTAATCAATTTTACCTGAGCAATTAATCTTATTGGTAGACCATAGTTCTGTCCTACCTCATGCCCACCTTGTGAGTTTCCATGTTTTCCCACATTAGACCTGCCTCATTTCATGGTTTTACTCAATAAAACTCCCTAGGAAAGACAAGGTCTTTGGCAACCCACTAGGGACCCCTTCTGTCTCTCTCAGGCTGAAGCTTTCTTTCTCTTAATGAATATATTCTGCCATGAACCCCCATTATTCCTAAAATTTATTCTTCAATTTTAGAGAACACGAATTCATCCTGTACATCTAGTAGGTCAGGAGTTTCTTTCCTCTATATCACTATGATTGCAGAGATTAGCTTAGGGATATATCCTAATATATAGGAAACAAATGCTTTTGTAATCAGTGTTTATAAAAATAATGCTAGGAATAAAAGTAGCATTACTTATTCTATATATGTTTTCGAACATGCTCCAGCAAACTCTCTGAGCAAATGAAGAATATCATAGAAAGCACTAAACGGCATTTGGAGACATCTATTAAAAAAAATTGCATTCTAAGCAAATCCCAGAATCTGAAAGCATTCTGTAAGTTTCTCTAATATACTTTTGATACTAGAGCAACCTTGCTTGTACTAGTACTGACTTGACTTGCCCCTGTCTGTTCTGCAGATGACCCCTCTGAGGGAAGTTCAGAATGGCTGTTTATCTACAAGGCCCATATTTTTTATTAAATAAGGATAAAGCCTCTGGTTTGTGCATTGTAAAAGGCAAGACAGACTGCAGAGCCTTCACAGGATGATCTCACTGCAGCAAGCGACAGGGAGTGATTGAAGCTCCTCGTGCCCTTTGGTTTGGTCAGTGGGAGGAATCTCAGACTGCTCAAGCCTTACCTGGTATTCTTTGCCACTCCTTGTGCACTTGGGCAGGGTTCTACCACTGTGAAATATTAAACATGCTTTTCCTTACATGCTGCTTTTTTTTTTCCCAGCATGGCTCAAGTCTCTATATACACAATCAAATTCAGTCATTAAATAATCTCAGAAGACTTTCTGGGAAAACAAATAAGAATCCATTGTCTTAATCCATACCCAGAATCTGAAAAATACACTTTAGTTTTAAAGAAAATCTCTCCCCAAATTGCAGTCAGTGTCAAGTGTCATGCTTTGTATTGTTTTGTATGGCAATTCCTCTACAATGACACAGTGATTATTTAGATGCTAAATATTGTGCATCTGAATGCTATGTGATATAAAATGGTTATGTCTTCTTAAGCAATGCAAAAACTGACCTTTATTTCAATTCTCTATTCTATGTCACCTAATTTAGTCTCCAACATTTCGCTTATAAAAAGACCACTAAATGTTCAGTAATTTAGCCACAGCATAGGTATTTGTTCTAATTAATGTGAGAAATAAGGTTCACAAATATTAAAAAGTCAGAAGATAAATCAGTGAATAGACCATGCATCATAAAATCAACTATAAAGTGAGATGCCAAGGTTACAAAAAGAGAATAATCCAAAGAAAACTAGCTAGAGAATATAGCACAGGTCTGGGCAGTCAAAGAGCCTAGTCTGGCAAACATAAGCCTAACCACGTATGAATAGACACCATGGTGGCTAAAACTTGATTTTCTGAGTCTAAAAGTATTTCTAACTGCTCTTTTGCCCTTGGATCATTTTGTCAGGACTGCAAGTGCTGAACAAAGTGATCAAATTGATTGATGCAAACTCATTTGCCACTAAATCAGAGAGAGGGTACAACTGTCTGCTATGGGATTTGTGAAATTCTTTCAATATACTTGGCATCCAATTAATGAACCTTCAACAAAGACCCTTCTTTCAAATTCATAAACTCATGCTGATATTCCTAATAATATTTAAAAAAGGTTTGGCTGGTCTAGATATGAAATGTCCCTACCATTTTTACCATCATGCCGAAATAATTGTTTTCCAATAAATGTGTATCAATTAAAGTCTCCATCTTTTACCAGTCATTTTATTCTTGATAAAATTGCTTTTCTTGATATAGAAGAGCAAATAGCCTCTCCTAATGGTTCTATTAGAGCTGTGGTGAGTTTCCATTTACTGAGTAATTCCTACATGCTAGGGCACTGGGCAAGGCCATTTGTATGTAGAATCTTATTTAGCCTTCAAATAGGCCTTGCAAACTCCATCATTTGCTTGATTTTCCATGGGAAGAAAATGAGATTCAGAAGTTATGCAGTGGTCTCAAATGTACCAAGCTGTTTGCATTTTACATACAGAGCCCAATTAGGAACTGGGACTGATCAGCTTTTCTTTCCTTTCTTCAATCCTCCCTTTCTTTCTCCTAGAACATGTCAAAGTCTTCATGCTTAATATTTTAGACACTCTGGCTTATCAGGAATGCAAAATCCTTGAATCCTTGCCTTCAGAAAGCAAATCTCTTTTTTATTTTTTCAAATATATCTGTGATCACCATCATCATGGTTTCTCTGCAACAGCCCTCTTGGTTTTCGAAACTTTAAAAAATTACCATTGCAGAGTCTTGCTCACAAATAAAATCTTATTTAGAAACCTATAGGCCTGTTACTGTGGCACAAAAACAGAGTAGAACTTACAGGGTTTAAAGAGGAACAGAACGTTGTCATTGTGATTTTACAGTTGGCATTCTTCACTTGGAGACAGAGCAGAGTGGAAAAGCATCTGTCATCAAATGTTACAAAGGCCACTGCTCTAGTTAAACTGTTGTGAACTGGGGCATTTGAGGCTGAGTTATTCAGGACTTTTATTTTCAGCACATGTCCCCAATCATTCCTGTCGAAATGAAGGCCATCTCTTGACTCAAAATGTATCATTTATCTGCTGCACATAATGTATAACTTTCATCCAACAAGTGAAAACAGCAAAGTGAAAAAAATGCTGCATTCTCAGATAAAAGAAATTGAAAGCATTTGAGGAAAATAAAATGGGGAAAATTTTCTGGGGTCTATTAAACCAAAAAATAGACTTCTATCATAGTCCCCTAAACCAAAAGATTGATTTCCGGTTGTGTATTCCAAATGTGTTTCTATTCATTTTATCATTTGTACTGTAAAACATTTTACAGGCTACAAAAAATTTCAAAATTTATTTTAGAATTAGTGTAAAATACTTCTACACAAATATATATCATGTGCACTCTTTCTCAAATGTGCAAAGAGAGCTATGTTTTGTGAAGTTTTTCTATCCAAGTGATAACCAGATTTGAATTTGCATCATTTATTTCTACCAGAATTTAGCAGTGGGTCCAGGAGTCATGCAGGTACCACTTTTGCCCTAGCAGGAATTCTGCATTTGTCTTCTTATTGTGTTATTTTTCACTAACTGCTGAAGGCTATTGTCTATTATTGGACAAGATCAAAAGGAAAGAATAACTCTGAGTACAATAAGCAGAAGATATTTTGCTATCTAATAACAAGTAGAGTTTTGTAATGATTATGGACTCTCAGTCTGAGTTTCCCTGATTCTAGCCATTGGCCAAGTAACTGTGAGGAAACGATTGAGCCTGTCTGTAACTCAGAAGCCTCATTTATAAAATGGATGCAGCAATATCAATATTCTATAAAACTATTTTGAGAATTAGATGAGTTAATATATGTAAATTCTTTGGGGAAGCCCATCAAAAATCTTCAATAAATATCACAATTCTAAAAACACATACATTTCTTCATGCCATGACTCTTCCAAAATATTTTATGGTTAGCTAGCATTCAATAATAGAGATATGAAATCATTTATTTAACTTACTCTTCAAATAGAATAAATTTTAAATAGTTTCAAATTTTTCAGTATTTGCTTGTTTTTACAGATTAATTTAGGATCACATTAACTCCCAAGAAAAGTATTTGTTGGATTTCATTTGGAATTATAATACACATGCACATTTACTCAGGAGAGATGCTTTGCAAAGTCCAGTCTTGTTATCCAAGGACATAGCTTTTCTGTCTGCATAAGCAAGCCTTTTTGAAATATGTCTCCAATATTTTGCATTTATTTTCATATAGGTCTTTCAATTTTCTTTCCTACACTGATTCTTAGATATGTCATAATTCTGCCATTAAGTTATTTAATAGAATCTATTCTTTTTTTTTTTTTTACTATTATGGAAATACTTAGCACAGTAATGCCTTGGTTTTTGAACACTTCCATTTGCTGACCCCATATCGGGTGAGGAACATGAATGCAGCCATCTTCGCGAGAACCAATTAAATACGGGATCTGAGTACCACTGTACTTTCTTTGCTTGACTTTTATTTAGATGTTACAATGTTTTGTAGTATATATTAAAACTTTTCCCATATGATTGTTTTTGCACATAATTCAGAGCAATTTTTACTTATAAATTTTAAATAAAAGCACTTCCCCAAAAAGTAAAAATTTAGGTACATAGTATAAGTGTACCTCTAATTAATAAGATAATTTTGTAGAGAAATGATCACAATGAATGCCATTCTTATTTCATCTTCTTTACATAAAGGACTTCAGTAGAACCATCTCATTCCAAATAGAAAAGTTAAGAACAAAGGACAATTCCCTATGTAACTAACAGTTGTACTAATAGATGAGTAAGCAACAAAAATCTAGCATATACTGCAATTCTGACTTTTCTTCACATACTCAGCATTTTCGGACTTTTGTAATTATTCTGTTTATTTACTATGTTGTCTATTTTTCCCCACTTTCAAAGATTCACAGTTGCAGTGGTCATGTTCACTACAGTGACCATTATCTAATCACTAGCTCATTCATCTATTGATTTTTTTCATTCATTCACTTTGCATACATATATATGTGTGTATATACATATATATAATTTATATATATATATACATATATATAAATTAAGTTTATTGGTACATTTTAGGCATACCTAATGACCACATTCATTATAGGGAACCTGTACATGATATAACTTGATTCTTTTTTCCCCATTCCCCTACCCTAAATATGCATTAATCCTTTTTCATCAAGAAATTGTAATATATAGATAAGAGGTTTCGGTTTGACCTCAAGGTGTTTATCTTATAGAGGGCAAGAGAAAAAGCAAAGGAATAAATAAATAAAATTCCAGTAATGTAATTTCAGGAAGTTTTAAATAATTCCCCTAGGGTGTAAAGTAATGAGATAGACTGACCAGTGCTAGATTGGTATACTGTGGCAAAAGAACACTTTTCCAAAGGGAATGGGACTAAGAGATGGAGAAAGCAAGGAGGGGGGTGGTGGGAGAGGAAGAGAATTTAAAAAATAAAGTATTAAGACACTTTAAGTTCATGTACCAGCTCCCACAATGAATGTAACCATTATGTACTGCACACATGTACTAGTACCATAAAAAAATGCCATGAAGCCCTCTCTGAAGAATTAAGGTAGAAACAGAAACCTGAATAATATAAAAGATCTGAAGAGAGACTGTTACACGTGGACTAAGTATAAAGATTCTGAGGTTGATGCCCTTTATGATTTGAGAAGCAACACTAGAACAAGGGAGAGAATAGGAGCAAATAGAGGTAGTTGAAAAGATAAAACAGGATCATAAGACACAGGCAAGTCCTTTTTGGATAGCATTTTTCAGAATTTGTCATGCATGCAGATCATCGGGGATCTTGTTAAAATGCAGATGGCAATTTAAGAGGTCTGGGGCTGGGCCTGAGTTTCTGAAATCCTAACTGGCTTCTTGGGAATGGTAACGCTGCTCTTCCTGAGACCATTCTGTGACCAGAAAGATTCTGAGCTATAAAAAGTAGACTAAGTTTTAATGTAAATGTGAATGGATGCTATAAAAGAGTCTTGGCTCAGGATGAAATAATTAGTTTATATCATCAAAGGATCACACATTTCTGTATATAAAATAGCTTGCTGGTAAGAAAACAAGGAAGCAAGAGACCAGTCAGGAAACTGCTTCATTAGGCAACAGATGAGAGTGGCTTGGAGGAATATCAGCTGTGAAGCGGCTCCTGAGACAGAGTCACATTTGATACAAATTTTGATTACAGGGTTAAAACACTTGATGGACTATTTGTTGATGCAAAAATCAGAATACTCTAGACAGACTACCAACTTGTAAATGGAGCAACTAGGTGATTGGTGCTCGTGCTAACAATGAGGAAATTTTGAAGAACAGGCAGGACAGGTTGGAGGTCAAGAATTTGGCTAAAAAGTGACATTTTTGAGCTCATCACATTAAAAATCAAATGGAAATTTTAGTAGAAATTTGATATATTTATCAAGAGCTCAGACAGATAGACATAGAAATTTTGGAGTTGTTATATTTTAAAGCTATGCAATTAAATGATCTCACCTAACAAAAATTTTAGAAAAGAAATGAAGTTGAAAAGGGAAGAAAGTCCAGCCAGGAAACTGAGCAGGAGACACCAATGAGGTAGAGAAAAAGAAGAAAAAGGCAGCATGACACTCCAAAAATCAAGTGAAATGTTTCAGCACAGCAGTTGTGAGATGTTGGTGAAGAGGAATTAAATCAGCGTCCAAGAGTTTACACAAAGTGAAACTGAGAATCGATCATTGACTTTAGCAGGCTACAAGGTTGCTGGATTAGCAAAAGTGGTCTTGGCTAATAAGATGACGAATTCTTGACCTGACTGTAAGAAGGGGCGCATAGAAGGTGATAAAGTGGAAGAAGAGAAGAAAGACAACTCTTTCAGGGACTTTTGCTATAAAGAGGAAGAGAAATGGGCCATATATGGAGATTTTAATTTTAAGATAAGAGACTCTGAAATACATTTACATGCTGATATAAATGATAGGCCAAGAGAAAATAATGGTTATTCAGGTGGGGGTCTAACTGTGGAAAGTAGGAAATGGAAAGAGGAAAGGCACAGTAGTTCATGATGAAGATGACCTAGATTGATATGGTGGTGGAAAGATGAAGCACTCTTCTTCTAGATACCTCTATTTTTAAATAAAATTAGAGTCAACCCACAGTGAAAACTGAGGATAGTTATCAGAGAGTTGATCAGTAAAGAACTGCTGTGAAGTAATCATCTTAGTATGAAACAAATTTAGTATGAAAAAGCCACCGAATGCCACAGGCAGTACTGCAATTTCAGAAATGGCAATAGAATCAACATGAAACAAGTGGGATTTCTTCTAGTAACATTCATCTTTTAGAATAAAATAGTGTAGTTGCTGAGGATATGTAAGCAGTGGGTTATGTAAGGGAGAAATTGTAGTAGTGGCCCAATGCCTTAAACCAAGTAAGAGGAAAACAAGAGTTTGAAAACTGATAGGTCAGCACATTACCTGAATGGGACTAAAGAAAAGTTGTTCAAGTATGTGACTTGAAAGATGGGAGGTTTTTGACTCTTTGAATAAATGAAACCATATATAACACACCCCTGAAATCTCTCAGTGGGCTGAAAATGTAAATTTTTAACCACATGCCCACAGTTTGAGCATCCTGTAAAGTTTTTCAGAAGACTTACTGTAGATTTCTTCAAAACAGTAAGCATAAGGTTTCATTTACTTGTAATTTCCCAGAACTATGTCTATTGCAAAAAGCAGTGTTCATCAGTGTAGCAAGTATATCCCTTTTTATCTGAAAACATTTTAAAATGTTGTAATGTGCCAAACTGAGAGGAAAAATATGATTCAAAGCAAACAGAGCATTACAACACCATCCATAAGTGTTGTTTTGTCTCTCTGCTTATTATTCTTCCAATAGTAATAAAAGAGAAATCATATCACCAAATTTGAATGCTAATACACTTCAGAATAATCCAAACAGCAAATAAATAGAATCTTGTACAGCCATCTCAAACAGTCTTTAGAAAACAGTTAGCAGGGCAAAAAGTCCATAAAGTAAGGCACAAGGATAGGCAATGAGAAGCTGTTGTCCTTCCATGTCCAAGGCCGAAATGAAGATCTTGGAAGCCGAGAGACTGCACCAGCTGACGACAACCAGGGCTGTCAGGGTCCCCACGATGCCCCTGTGGCAAACACAAAGAAGTTGATTCCCTTACATTAGGAGAAAACAGGACGCCAGAGTCAAAGTGGCCTCTGAAATGTCCTTGGTACAATATCTGTAACTACTTTCTCCATTTATAAAATGAGGCCAATGACACAAAAAGGCCTCAACCTGTTAGAAAAATTTTAATCATTTTCACCAGAAAGGCAACTGTTTGATATTTCAGTACAACTAGAATTAGTAAGAACATAACATTACCCACAGTCACTCTTATGTGTAATATTCAAAGCTCAATCCTGAAATTCTCTTGTGTATTACGCAGAGTCTTCTCTTTTAGTCACAAATTTCCTTTCCCCTGTTGTCTTCATAACTGACCCATAACAGGAGAACAAAAGTAAACAAGGTTATATTCTAGCACAATGACTAGTTTCCCCTCCTCCCATCTATACCTCAATTTTTTGTTTGAGAGAGGAAACTTAGGTAGCAAATACACAAAACAGAAAAGTACAGATCATCTGCATGGCCTTCCAGTACACTCCGTAGTGACCACTTTATAGGCCTGCGTGTTTACCACATGGATTTAGAACTTTTTAATCCATTCGTTCTGGAATAGGTTTGTTCAAATGGGTATCATAAAAAAGATTAAATGTGGAAACAATCTCTTCTTTAAAGCAAATAGACAAAGCAGTTAAATCTAACAACTTGGAGGGTAAAAAGAGAGGCATGGATGGTAAAAAAAAAAATTTCTTTCCTTATGTGTTAAATAGAAGCCATTATTTATAAAAATAAGATATATGAAATCAGAGAGACTTCAGTACTGTCTAGCTTCAAAACAAGAAAATGATTTGATAAAATTAAATAAAGATCTCCTAACTAGTGTAGTGTTCTCTCTACCATCAAACTACACAGCCTCACTTGATCCTAATTTGACTCTAAAGTGGAGGATTATATTTACTACTTGGAAGAAGTACAGAAATACTTGTAATTATTGAACTCAAACAAAACTGTTGAAAAATTGTACCATGTAGCTTATAATGCCTTGGATTATTAATAAAACAAAAATATTTTAAAGCATCTAATAAATACTATATTAATGGGTTTAACTAATAGCTATTAGGAATAATTTATGTAATGATTTAATGTATGTTTATATGAATAAAAATGTAAAATTATATATGATTTATTTTAATGGCATGATAATACACCAAAAAAGA
Organism: Dasyprocta punctata; assembly: GCA_004363535.1. Lineage (NCBI taxonomy): Eukaryota > Metazoa > Chordata > Mammalia > Rodentia > Dasyproctidae > Dasyprocta > Dasyprocta punctata. Next base: position 99,243 of record RJWM01001677.1, on the reverse strand, counting down.
CATTTTAAATTTAATAGTCATAGGGTTCCCATAGTTTATTCCTATTTAATAGAATATTTCTAGATCATTTAAGGTTTGGATCTTAAACACCCGCTAAGGTCCATACACTAAAAGCTTGGTCAACAGATTGGAACTGTGGGGAAGTGGTGGAATCGTTAAGAAGCAGGGCCTACTGGGGCTAGAGGTGCCCTTGAAGGGAATATTGAGAACTCAGGTCCTACTTTTCTCTTTTTTTGCTTCCTGGACACCATGAGGTGAGTAACTTTGCTTTACCTTAACCTCCCTGCCATGATGTTCTGCTTTCCCACAGGCTCAATGGAACCTGAACTAAAACCATGAGCCACAATACATAATTGTTCCTTATGCAAGACTGACAACCATGATGGACTTTTAAATTCTTAAAAATGTTACAGTAAAAGACATGCTGCCTTTAAATCTCCCTCAGAAAATAGGAGATTGAAGAAGATATTAAAAAATGGACAGATATCTCATTCACTTGGGTAGGTAGAACCAATACTATGAAAATGGCCATACTTCCAAAACTGTTATACAAATTCAATGCAATCACAATCGAAATTCCAATAATTAATCACACAGAATTAGAGAAAACAATCCTGAAATTCAGCTGGAACCAGAAGATACCTAGAAAAGAAAAGGCAATCCTGGGTAACAAAGTCAAGGCAGTGGGTATCACAAATTCTGACTTGAAATTACGCTATAAAGGTGCTGTGACAAAAACAGTCTGGTACTGGCAAAAAAAAAAAAAAAAAAAAAAAAAAAAAAAAAAAAAAAAAAAAAAAAAAAAAAAAAAAAAAAAAAAAAAAAAAAAAAAAAAAAAAAAAAAAAAAAAA
>RJWM01001677.1:0-98292 GCA_004363535.1 Dasyprocta punctata | reverse complement strand
GCTAGAAAAACAGTTGAATCCATACTTTTCACCATGCACTAAACTACATTCAGAATGGATTGAAGATCTAAATATTAAAACAGAAATAATAAATCTTCTGGAAGATAGAGTAAAAACTTGTGAAGACACTGGTGTAGATAAGACTTTATGAACAAAACCCTGACTGCACAGGAACTATCACAAAGAAACAACAACTGGGATCTCATCTTATTAAAAAGCTTTTGCACAGCAAGGGAAACCACCAACAGGGTGAAGAGACTACCCACAATGTGGAAAAACATATTTGCCAGCTGTTCCTCAGACAAAAGATTACTGTCAAGAACATACAAAGCACTTTAAAAAATCAACCCTCCCAAATTTAAAGACCCAATCTAAAAGTGGGCAGTTGAGATGAATACACACTTTTCAGATGAAGAAATACAAACAGCAAATGAATGTATGAAAAATTGTTCAACATCAATGGTCATTCAAGAAATGCAAATTAAAACAACACTGAGGCATTCGTTCCAGCACCTTATCCTGGAAATAATGGCTATTATTAAGAAATCAAACAATAAAAAATGCCAGAGGGACTCTGGGAAAAAGGAACCCTTCTCCACTGTTGGTGGGAGTGTAGACTGGTACAACCACTGTGGAAATCAGTGTGGAGATTCCTCAAAAAAGTAGACAAGGAGGTCCCATTTGACCCAACTATTCCCCTTCTGGATATCTTCCCAGAAGAATTAAAAACATCATACCACAGCAGTGTATGTGTGGCCACGTTTACAGCAGCACAATGTGTAACAGCTAGATTTTGGAAACAACCTAAATGCCCATCAGGTGAAGAATGGATAAAAAAGATGTGGTATTTTTAAACAATGGGGTATGACTTAGCAGTAAAGAAGGATAAATTTCAGACTTTTATAGGTAAATGTATGCAACTTGAGACCATACTCAAAAGTGAAGTAAATCAGACATGTGTGTGTAAACACTGTATTGTCTCACTAGTGTGAGAAGCTGAAAGAAAAATAAATATATATATGTATATATACATATATATATATGAATGACAGTTAAGAGAGTTATACTACTGATTTCTCTGAACTCATTGAAGAGAAAGGTTTGTGCCAGTGTTCAGATGAATAAATGCAGATGTCTTGTACTTTAAGGAACTTATCTGAAGATAACAGTACGCAGTGTATACAGCATTGTTCCCCACAATTATTGCGTTTTGAAATTTTGTTCCATGTTTTTTCTCATTAAAATAAAATAAAGGAATAAATTTCCCTCAGAATATCCTCCTCACATCAAACACACTTATCCTATCATTCATGTCACCGTCTGAAGCAGTTGTGAATTTTGTTTCACATGAGTGTTCTTAGTTGCACTGTAGTGGCTGCCTCAGTGTCGTAAACTGATGGAAAATGCTTGCCTTTCATTGTCATTTTAACTTTGGGGAAGAACCAGAAGTTGCACTGTGATCTAGCTGGTGAGTAAGGTGAGTGAGGTCATGTTGTATCATTTTCATTTGACAGAAGTTACTGAGCCAGAAGTGTGGTGTGACATGGAGCACTGCCATGATGGAGAACCAATTTCTTGGGCTATTTTCTTTAAATATTATTTTAAAATAGTATAATAAGCCCTTATAATTTTTGGAGCTTAATATAGTGCTCCTTGGTACAAACTCAACTGGCAAAATTTCATCAAGGTCAAAAATACAATCAACATCACCTTGATGTTGGATCTGGAATGACATGTTATTTTCTCATGAGGAGAACTGGGTAATTTCCAGTGAAACCTCTGCATCTTGGCCTCAAGATCATAAGCATGAACATAGTCTTCATCTCCTGCAAATACTTTTTTAAAAGTTGGAATCTGAAGCAGCATGTTTGCACAACTTCAATCAAGTGCAAATGATCCTGATTCATGATTTATGGCGCACTTTCAAACATACATCTCTCAGCCAAGGCTAATAACTGACTGACTGCACCAAACAAGTTGAGACTAGTCACTACTAAGGTTCAGTGTACCACTTCCAGTGACAAAGATCCCTGCCTTTCTGCTGGATGGCAACTGGCAGCAGCATTCACTGTATTTTTTATTATACCCTGTAAGTTGATTTTCTCAGATATTTTGTCCCAGTGATAAGACACATACTCCTTTATAATTTCAGAATGAAAATCTAAGAAGTCCAAACTTCAGATGATTTCCTAAACCCAAGAGTTTTAGCTTTCACTTTCCCCTAATATTCTGAAGCCATTTATTGTGTCCTGAATCTCAAATTTACTGAAAATGCTTAAAATTTAGAATTTTTGGGCCGGGCGTGGTGGCGCACGCCTTTAATCCCAGCACTCCGTGGGAGGCTGAGGTAGGTGGAGCGTTGTGAGTTCGAGGCCGGCTTGGGCTACAACGTGAGTGCAAGACTGGCCTGAGCTACACAGTGTGACCCTGCCTCAAAAAACCAGGGCTGGGAGTTTGGCTCAGCGGCTTATGCGCCTGTCAGGCAGGTGCGAGGTTGTGAGTTCAATCCCCGGTGCCGCAAAAAAAAAAAAAAAATTTAGAATTTTTAAGTGGTAGATCATAGTATTACTCTTTTCTAAAACTCTCCAACATAACAGAAATTGTGGAACCACGCTTTATGCTAGCATATTAAACTTTTGCACTGAACAATCTGGTGAATCAAATTGGTTGTCAAAGAATATAATACATGAAATATGGTAGCATTCCACAGATAAGTCTCAACAAATAAAACTCATGTTGTATTTATGGATTCAGTGTTTCCATTTCCTACAATATTCTTCTTTTCACACATATTTTATTAGTACATATTTGTTATACATATTGATGGGTTTCATTTTGGCAGAACTATATGTATGCATAGCATATTTTAATCATTTCCCCCATCACCCCATTTGCTCCAACCCCCAGTCTCACACTGGGAGGTTTATTGTGTATATTTTGATAATATTAATTCAACTATTACACACCCCTAAATCCCCTCCCTTGATCCCTTATACACTTCCTCTTGTCAACTAATAGCCTTTCTTATACTTTTTTGTCATCTTTTTCCAGATTCCTCGTATTAAGGAAAATATACAATATTTGTCTTTCTGAGCCTGGCTTATTTTGTTCAACACACAGTCATTTTTACTAAATGTTGTGGGCTCACTGTTAAAGTAAGGTTTATTTGTAAGTTATTCTTAAAAGTATTACTTTAAAACTGAGACGATGTCAAAACAAAAACAGCACTGCTAAGTCATTTTCAATAATGCTATGAAAACAATTACTTGTGATCATAATAAATATATTTTTAAAAGTTTAAGCTCTTTATCTTTGTATTGATAAATTCTTTGTAAACTATTCTATGCAATGTAGCATTAATAACCTAACAGTTATCAACTGAATCAACTAAGATGAAAACATAAATCAGGTTTTCTTCCGGGTCTTTTCTTCTGGGTGGAAGAATGAACACTGAGAGTAAATATTTATTTCCAAGTGGATTGAGAACATGGCAGGTGACAATGAACTGTGTAATCACTTGTTCTTTCTAAAGTGGTGGTGATATGCATATTCCCTGGGAAAGTGCCCTGCAGGAACTTCTATCTACGGTATCCTTATTAAATTTTGAATTGCAAATATCAATAGCCTAAGTAAAGAAGAAAAAATCTTTTAAAAAATGTCTTGAATGAGCATATGTATTATAAAACTTTCCAGAATTAATCTACTCATCAGGGTTCCTGGGAATTGTAAACTGCAAGAAGCCCAGTGAAGATAGACAGTTGTTTCCAGCCTAGAAGGCAGAGCGCCTGGAGCCGAAGCAACTTGTCAACCTCTCACAGGATTTACTCTTCCAAAATCATATCAGTGCATTTTCTGTAGTTGTTACATTACTCACGTTAATAGTTCACACTGAAGAATGTGACACTATAAAAGTGCCAGTTTTAAACATTGCTTGGTTCCTCTCATTTTTTAAATCATGGAAATAGGAATGCCACCTGAGCCAAAACCATGCTACTTTTCTGAATTCATGTGTAGCTCTTAATAGACACGATTTCCCAATTCTTTTGCCAAAATAATGACAGAGCTTAACTTTTGCCTGGGTCTGGCAAACTGTAGAGATGATTGTACATGTGAGGCCACTTAGTGCACACAGACACTTACTGTAATGAACAGAAGATGGCACAGCTGGACAGGATGACCATGGGGAGCAGGCAGTAACCCAGCACACTGGCCACACAGCCGTATGATACTCCTGCAGAACTCATCAAGTTCAGTAAGGCATGAATCCCCAGGCAGCCAATGGCACTCATACCATACACGTAACCAAACTGAACTTTTCCTGCCTGAAAAAAGGCAAAGAAAATTGTTCTAAAGCTCAAAAAACATGGAGAGGAAATCAGAATGACAAAAAACTACAGATCATTTCAGAATCAGTTCAATACTATTTGATATGTTTGCAGTACCATCATTACGAGATACGATTCTGATAAAAACACTGTCTGTGATATGAACTCCCACTTCTAAAACAAACATTCTGATATACATAGGACAGGGCAACAGAAAAGATGAAATAGTGCTTTGGATATGCCTTTTACTACAAGGTTTGCAAGGCATGAAAGAGATTATATTTTTCTCTTCATGCTTGTTGAATAACAGAATGATTGAATAAAGAGGCAAAAATTCAAGTTAGTCTTGTAGATTTACAAGGAATATTAGTAACATTGCCATTTTAAAAATGCTTAAAATTCTGGCAAAGTTTTACAATTCTACTAGAAAACAAATGTTCTATTTTATTAAGCTCAAAATTTTTCAGGATATTCTAAGCTGTCACGTGGCCCGTGCATGTTGTTTTTCCAGAAAACACCCATAATGCTATCTGAAAAGTTAAATTGAACAGTGACTTTAAGCAACTTGCTATTTGTTTTATTTTTTTTATTTTTATTTTTTGGTACCAGGGATCAAACTCACAACCTTGCACCTGCCAGGCAGGCACTTATGCCACTGAGCTAAATCCCTGGCCCTGTAACTGGCTATCTGATGTGGTAATAAAAATCATTTGAGGGCTGCTATAGCTTGGATAAGTGTAACCCAAAGGCTCATGTGTTAATGGTTCCGTCCCCAGTCTGTGGCTCTGTTGGAAGGTGGTAGAAGTTTCAGAAGGTGGGGCCCAGGAAGAGGAAATTAAGACAAGATGGTCAGGCCCTACAAGGAGATATTGGAACCTTGGCCTCTTCCTATCCCTCTCTTGTTTCCTGACTGCCATGACATGAGCAGCTTTACCCATCACATGACCCCTCCATTATATACTGTCTCACTACAAGCCTAAAGGCAATAGGGCTAAAGACCTGTGGACTGAACCCCTGAAACTGTGAGCCAAAATAAACCTTGTCTCTGTCTAAGAAATTTTGTTAAAGTCATAAGACTCTAAAACAGGAAGGAAAGAAGAAATTGAATTAAATTTACATTAACTTTTTCAAGTTCTTTTCTTTGATTTGCTTCCCACAACCTAGTTTCCCTAGAATTGCGCTTATGTCAACGTGAGTCATAAAAATGATGAGTATGTAATTATGAATCTTCCATTTGCAGACAAAATGAAGATTAAGATATTAGTTCTAGATTTAGTTTTGCTTTCACTAATATGATGCCTATACCAGCCAATGAAACTATATATTCCAAAGAAGAGTTAGCCTAATGTCTAACAGATTCTGAGAGAAGTTATGTTTCAGTTAATATCTTATAGGAGTTTTAGGAGGAACTTAATTGATATAATTTAACAACTAACAGCAATTTAAGTCACTCAAATAAACTTCTTGTCTTGAAGAAAACAAAAAAGTTGAAGGCATAGAAATATGCCAAAAAGTTCAGCATAACAACTAGTAGTAGTTAAGATTTTTTGTGTATACTTTTTTATATTTAAAACACGAGAGAAGCCAGGCATGGTGGCGCACGCCTTTAATCCCAGCACTCGGGAGGCTGAGTTAGGAGAAGCATTGTGAGTTCGAGGCCGGCTTGGGCTACAACGTGAGCAAGGTCGGCCTGAACTACATAGTGCATCCCTGTCTCAAAAAACTAGGGCTTGGAGTTTGTCTCAGCAGCTTAAGTGCCTGCCTGACAGGTGTGAGGTTGTGAGTTTGATACCCGATGCAGAAAAAAAAAAAAAAAAGAATATTTAATCAACTCCAACTAATTTTACACACTCATGAGAAATCTTAATGATATTAATTATACCCTTTAAGGTATGGTAATAGTAATATTTTTCAAAAAACAAAACCAAACAGCTGTTATATCGCAAGTGACTTGAAAAAAGAAGGATGAGTTAATATATTAGATTGATTGTGTCTGACTATTTGATTAATTGGCCTACCAGCCTAATCCAAGATTATCAAATTACTGTGACAAAGACAGAGGAAAGGAGGTTAGAGACTAAATGAAAACTCTAGCTGATAGTGTATGGTTACAGAATATTTTCATTTGCTGTAGTACAAAGAAAGAAATGAGATGCTATCATTATACTGTTGTCACTGCACTGTTGAACAAGGTAAATACGATGTGTTTGCTTGCCACAGTACATACAGAAACTACAGAGCTGTCGATATTTTGATTGGTATTTAAAATTAACAAATAGAAATTGAAAGTTTATTTAGTTGCAAATATATCTTAGACTACTTTTAAAAATTATAGCTATAGTAGCAAAAATTATTTCTATGGGAAGGGGATAGAAGGAAGAGGAAGAAGAGAAGTGAATCACTATTTGAAAGGCTTCTCTTGGAATCTCTAATTTCTTGTATTATTTCCCCTGCCAAGTTTATCTTTTCATGCCTTAATAAAACTATACTTTTCAGACATAACTTGATTACATTTTCTATTTTTAACCTATTACTACTATTCTCTTCTTAGTTTAAAATTGAAGCCTTTTTATCATTTTTGTGGTCTTTCCTTTTTTAATGAAACATTTTTCTAGACTATGAGGTAGAATGTCTTCTAAACTTAGGTAGAAATACGTTTTTCTTTAGCATTTTGAAGACTGTTAATATTACCTCCAAATAGAATGAAAGAAGTTCACACATTGTATAAGACAAATCAAGAGGAAAATGTCTTCATAGGATCAGAAAACCAAAATTATAGGAAAAATATACAGGTTGATTAAACAAATAATAAGTGATCATTACATCTTAATTTGTTCATAGTAGTCTCATAAAAAACAAGACAATTAGTCCTACATCTCACACAGTGTTAAAAGTACTCTCGAGATATATTACAGCAAAGAAAATAAATGATGGAAGCAAAACAGTCCAGTGTCAAACAGGAATCTCACAGAAGACAAGAACTAAACTTTATGCTTTATATTTCTTAAATTCACATTTCATTTCAACTTTTCCAGAATGATAGTTATTTCTTAGAACTAGAAAAGACATAAATAATTTTATTGGGTGAAAATTTATGACTCGGTGGTTTGATTTGTGATATTACATTTACATTTATAAATTTTATCGGTTTCTTTTTTTCACTAGAGTTTGTTAGTATGTCTTGTTGATAAAAAATGACAATGGTGTCGTGAATTAAACAATTTTCATTGCATAAAACAACACGTTTTCCTCGTTGCTTATTTCTTCTTTAATTACAAAGCTCTCTTCAGAGCTGATCCTGGCAGGGCTGAGTTTAAAATGTAGTGTTTATCGCTTCACATTACCAGAAGCAGGGTAGAACCCAGGGCCACACAGAAAAGGATAGGCCCCGTGAGGTCCGTTTCATTCATAATGCTGCCATCTGCTGGTTTCATTGGGTTTAACACCGTCAATGTTTTTTGCCATATGTGATCAAAATTGATTCCAAGTTCTGTAAAATGAAAGAAATAAAGAAACAAACAAACAAAGAATACAAATACAATAAAAATAAATAAATTGCAGTCTTTAAAGATCAGTGCCTGATAAGTTAGCATTTCAAACTGATGGTTCTATTTTATCTTCATTATCTAACATTTTTCTATATAAAAGTCTTTAAATGATACATGCATTAACCATTGTTACTCTATTATTTTGTTAGGAAATTTTATTACATTTTTTCATAAAATAAAAAAGAAAAGATAATTCAATCCAAAAAATTCTTCAAAGATCGGGCACAGTGGCACACATCTGTAATCCCAGCACTCAGGAGGCTGAGGCAGGATTGCTGCAAATTCAAGACCAACCTGGGATACAAAGCAAGTTCAAGGCCATCCTGAACTACATAGCAAAGCTTTGTCTAAAAAAGACAAAAAATTCCATTTAAAAAACAAACTTGAACGAGTTTTGTTGTCAGTCAATGAGTTAAAAGACATATTTTAGAGAAAGAATTCCATCAAGGAAAATTTCCCCTGACTTATGCAGTAAACATAAGCTTAAAATCTAGTCAAAAATTGGGAAAAATACATTCCAGGGTTTAAAAATGATATGGTCGCTAACAGATCACAGGTTTCTTATTGCCCCTTTAGACCTCTCTTCTTCCCATATTTTCAACTGCAAACACTTCTGTAATCTTGCCATATCAACCATAGCATAATTTCTCGAATAGCCATACTATGTACTCTTTGGTCTAAGTCTGGAATTTTCATTCCACTCCACCTAAAGAGGAAAATTATTTTATGCTGAATGTATGAGCTTCAGAAAGAAGCAGAAGGTTCTTTCTGCATGGACAACTAACCATGACATCATACATATTTTTATAGTCACTGTACTCTGAGATTGGGCCAAGGTACTCAACGATTAAATTCCTGAGACAAATTAATCTTTCCCACTATTCTTTCCCACTAGCCTGAGTAGTCATATTAGAATAAAAATCAGTGGAATCTATGAGCTCACACTCATTTAGATCTAATACTTTTTCCTCTGATGCCTGCTTTCTAAGGAATCTTGATTTCCCTTCACAGAGTCCTTTGCTAGATTCCTTTCCTTCCATATTATTTTTATAACAATGCACCTAACCATTTGACAGCCACCTAACATAGGAATAAATTTTGATCACATCAGTTTATTTTCTCTTTACTCCTATAAAGATAAACTAAGATGTATCTTGGAGGAAGAAAAATCATTCAGTTAAAAAGTTTGTGACTTAGCTGTTTGGGAACCACAATCAAATGCTTCCTTCTTTCCATCACTTTAATTTTCAACAAAGGTAAAGTGACATCTAAGAAAAACTGAAGCTAAAGTGCAGTAAATAGGGAATTCTAACAAAAACAAGTTTTCATTTCCTGAATGTTTGATATGGGCCCTAAAAGATTTAGATACATCAATCTAACAATCCAATGAAATTAGTTTTGTTATTTTATTCTCATTTTAGGCATCAGATGGTTAGTACTATTCTTTCCAAACTCATTCGTATATAGCATTCAGCTTTTGCAGGATTTGGTGAGATACTGGGTATACCGAGCCATTGAAGCTGAAGATTGCTCACATGTGTGGAGCTAAAGAAAGGCAAGCCCTGAAAATACAGAGAGCCTAAAACAAGCCACGTAAATAAGCTGTTCCAGCTCCAAGAAGGCAAGGGGCCCAGGGCAACCAAGCAAACAAGGTGCCAGGCAGCGGGATTCAAATTGACATTCTTCTTTGGAGTGTATGGAGTATAGAAATAAATGTGCTACAGTGGTTGAGCAGCTCCTTCTCTCCCATCAGGAGAGTAAGGGCTCCACCTGACCCCAGCTTTTGTCTCTTCTTTATTTCCTTATCCTCTTGTGGTCCTTCACCCCAAGAACCACAAGAGCTGCATGGGTTGTGGCAACTGGGTATTATAACTCAGCTATTTTAATGTCTTATTTTTTGTTTGTTTATTTATTTGATCGGCTTGGTGCTAGGGATCGAACCTAGAGCCTAACACACGCTACATCTCACTAAGTTACACCCCTAGCTCTTGACTTTTTTGCCCTCTGGTATGCACCACTTAAATACTTGCAAAGCTGATATTCTGAACACAACACACAATCAACCCCATGACATGGAGAAGTTTTCCTTTAAAGCCCAGAAATTTTCACAGTCATCTAGGTCCTGACCTGAATTAGGACAGGAAGGGTAATTTGTATCATAACTTACTTTATGTTTGCCATCCCAACCTTGGAAAGAAATAGTTTGACCAGTTTATTTAAGAATGAGAGAATCACGTACGTTTCAATTCTTTATTTTTATGTGCATAATGAATGAAAACTTCGGAGAATAAAAACAGTTCACCAAGCTTAAAATGAGATTAGGATTCTAACATAATTTTTTATATAGCAAAGACTTTAAATTTGAGAAATGCTATAATTTAAAATAATTTCACCTAAGACATGTCTTTTTCTAATTTTATTCATTTAAGCTAACTATATTCTCAGTATTTAACACAATAAGGTAGACTTTAATTCAAAATATCACCTTTTCCTGAAAAGTATAATTATTTCTGAAGAAACTCACAGAAATCTTGCTTTATGTGACAGAATTACCAGTTTTTGCCATTTATTTGCTGGCATGATTAACTTCTTAAGTGTTTCAAGACTGAATCACACAAGTGAATGAATACAGAGTTGACTGAATTTTTTTGTTTTGGCTTTTTTTTTTTGGTACCTGGGATCGAACACACAATGTTACAATTGCCAGACAGGCACTTATGCCACTGAGCTAAATCCTTGGTTTTTTTTTTTTTTCTTTTTTTTGACTGAATATTTTTGTAAGAGAACATTCTATGTTTCTTTTAATTTATGTTTTGTTTATACTGAAATATATCTCCATAATATTTTGTTTTCAAATTCATTATATGTGGATGAAACTTTAAGTATAATTGTAGATAGCCTAACATAATACCTTATGTATATAAAATGAAACTACTATGAAATTTGAACACAAATTTATTGTTTTGCTGCCATCTAGTGGTAATAAAATATATGATATATGCTATAAAAGTGAGTTGAGATTTTTCTATGCAAATTGTGGCATTGGCATTTCATATGTAAATATCAAGCTATGGTACAAATACAAATTCCAGTTGCAAATATCAATAATTACTTCTAGTGTGACAGATTTGAATTGACTATTATTGAAGATAGATTTTTTTTAACATATTGATGGTACATTATCAAATAAGGAAAATTATCATTCCTACATAAAAACCAGAAAAACATATTAAATTACAAAGTACTTAATGAATAAATGCACTTAAGTTCATTATAAAATACTTTTCTATATGGGATATTCATTATTACAGCTTCATAATTTCATAAGACATTTTTATATGTACTCAATAAAAACTAGCAAATGTTATTTATCACTTTATCCTACAAATCCTGCTTTTGGCTTCTTCATATTTGGATGGATAAGACTTGAAGCTTTCACAAGATCACTCAGCCTAAAGAACACTGACTCAGAACTCGACATATTTCATAAATTCAAAATGAATACTTTATTGGGTGTTTGTTCTTCTATAAATATTTGGAAGGCATAATTACAAAGAAAAGATCTAGAAACATATTCTGAGTTGTATGAAATGGGATCTAATATAGCTTCCATTCAAAGCCAAAGAAACAGTAGAAGATGTATGAGAGTGTTGTGTAGCTGGGTGCTGTGGTGCACACCTATAACCTCAGTGGTATAAGAGCCTGTGGCAGGAAAATAGTGAGTTTGAGTCCATCCTGGATAACTTAATGCGAGCCTGTCTTAAAAAAATAATTAATTAATGACTTAAATGAAAGGGCTGGAGATGCAGTCGATGTGAAAGCCTGGAATGCAATCCCCTGTACCACTAAAAGTGCCATATACAATATAGATACTTCAGATAACTAGAAAAGATTATTTTCCACGTAGGTTGTTGTAAAAAATTAGCCATTATACAGAGAAAAAATGAAGATAAATCTTTATTTCACATAATAAACTAAAAATACTGCTAAATCAAAAATTGAAACGCAAAATACAATTTTAAAATTTGTGATTCTACAAGAGGGTATAAACATTACTTGGAGCTACACAATTAGACTCTAAACAAAAAATTAATTGCAAGAAGTTTCTCAAAAAATCTGAATTTTAAAGTATATTAAATTGTTCTACTATAAACATGGGCATGCATGTATCACCATAATTTGATGTTTTAAAAATATTTCAACAGCCGGGCATGGTGGCGCACGCCTTTAATCCCAGCACTCAGGAGGCTGAGATAGGCGGAGCGTTGTGAGTTCGAGGCTGGCTTGGGCTACAACGTGAGCACAAGGCCGGCCTGAGCTACATAGTGTGACCCTGCCTCAAAAAAACCAGGACCGGGAGTTTGACTCAGCGCCTTAAGTGCCTACCCTGGTAGGCGCGAGGTTGTAAGTTCAACCCTCAGTGCCACAAAAAAAAAAAAAAAAAAATTTCAACATATATATGCTAATTTGATTCACTTACAGTAATAGTTTATCTCAGTTAATTGAAGAGCAAATTTATGTTATTACCTGTTTTTCTATAAGAATCTTTTTAGTTTATGTCTTATACCAAGTAACTACTTTGAAAATAATGATACACAGTGTAATAACAATTATTATCTTCTTATTTGATTGTGAAAATTTATTTCATTTTCTCATAAAATAAAAAAGGAAAAAAGTATATTAAAATTTCCACATGCCTGTAAGAAAATTAGATTGCAAACTCAAGGTAGGAAAAAATGTTTCAAATACATATTCCAGACAATGGCTAATATCTTTAATATGTAAATATTGTTTAAAATAGGAGAAAGAAAACTTTTAAAATTTCTATAAGAAATCTGGCTGAAAACATGAGAAATATGAAGAAGTAAAAATAGTAAGGTTATGGAAAAAATCTAGAAATTTTCTGATAATTAAGAAATACAAGTATATCATTTTCCTCTTTTCCGATCAAAACATATGCTAATGAAAGTATTGTTGTAGTCAAGGAATGCAAGGAAAACAATTACATACAAGACACATAATTTGCAGAATTATTTTCTAATGGTCACCCAAAGAGTCGAATACAAAAGAGAGTATAGGAAATCTGTCCACACACTAAGCCACAAAGAATCCAGCTGAGGATCTGGATCCCATGGCAACATCCTGCATGAGTCCAGCTGAAGACCTTGAGCCCATGATAATATCTCACGCAAGTCTGTTTCATGAATCTGCACTGGGCAGGTCCAAAGGTCAGCAGTGAAAGCTAGAAAGTCTGTGCCAGCGAGATGAAGGATTTGTGCCAGTAGGTTGAGGGTTCTGCACTGGAGCTAAGAAGCAACACTAAAGGACTAGGGCTCCACCAACAAGTGCCATAGCCATCCTCAGTCCCGAGTTCCTCCAACAATGAGAACAGCTGAGTTTATATCAGGATGCCAGCATGACTAGTGTCTCCAAGAGATTGAACAGCACACATCTTTCCCTCCGGAGGCAGGAAGCAATGCTCAAAATAAGGACCAGAGCTCTCCCAAAGTAAACCACAACCATTTTCAGTGACAAAAAGATCCTGAGCTCCTCTGATGAAGAGAATAGCCAAGTTCACTTCAGGAAAGGAGCTCAACAAGCTCCTCCAGGAGAACCAACATCATCACGAGAACCAACACTATGCAGAAGCAACAACACTTTTGACATTCAACAGCACAAGATAAACATTACCACTCCAAAAGGTACAAATAGGGAGACACAAAGAATGGGATCAAAGGAAGTCCAAAATCCACCAGGGCAAACATTAAGTCCTGCAGTTCCATGTGGAACATCCAAAGCAATGTGTGGTAAGTTGTGAGCTCCAAAGCACTTGTGTGACTCCACACCTACAGCACTTCCAGTAGTTGTAGCTCCCATGGCTTCTCTCTTAGGGGCTGCTCTGCTCAATCCTTGCAGCTATCCTTAGATGATCCATGTTCCTGGATTTTCTAAACTTCTGGGGTCTCCACTGCACTTTTGGCTTCACTCTCACAGCTTCACACATTGTCCTCTCAGGGGCACACTCCCTGGCCTCCCACGCCTTCTTCTGAAATCTGGGTGGAAGCCTTTTTAACCTCAGAACTCTTGCATTCTGCATACACATAAAACCAACACCATATGGATGCTGCCAAGGTCTGCTGCCAGTTGGTGCACTAGCCAGGCTTTCCTGACAAATCGAGAGAGGAAGCTGCAATTTTCTTTATTATAAAACTTTATTTAGTTTTTTTTTAGTTTTTATGTATATTTATCCAATCAAAGTTGACTTTAATCCAAAAATATAAAGTAACTGGTCACAAAAAGGCTTCCAGAAGACCGTTGTATCCCAACCAATATACACAGAACTTGTACAATGTACTGGGCAGTGTCCCTCATATTTTCCAATTAAAATTCAGTAAGGTCAAATCTCTTGGCTCTAGGGTTTGAGTGCATAGATTGGATTACTGGACACTCTGAACCTGATTCTGGGGAGCAAATCTCTGTACCACCACTATTTTGGAAGCTGGCACTGACATTGCCCTTATGGAACTTTGTGTGGCTGCCACCATTCAGGAACATGGTAATCTGTCTGTGACTTTCTCCTCAAAGTAAAGTCTTTCATTTTTATAGTCTTGGGGATGCAAAAGGTGGAGTCCTGTTTCTTCTTATGATGTCCTCAGGCCTGTATTTTCTATTCTCCTATTCCTTCTCAACAATCAAGATCTCCTCAGTTCTATCTCTGCAGTTCACAGCTTTACTGGAGCTTCCTTTCTGGACAAATTCACCATTTAAATCATTTTCCTGGGCTCTGTGCTCTTGATTCTCAACATAACTCTGATTAAAAGCATCCAACAATAGCCATGCCACTGCCTCAACATTCGACTGCCTTTGAAATCTTTTCCACCAGTTTAATTAGTCTGCTGTCCTTAATCTTAGTCTCAGGCAAAGTCTTTGGACATGAGCAAAATGCAGACAAACTTTTTGCCACAACACACATCACCTGGAATTCAAGAAGCAATGCAGTTCTTCCCAGTAGAAACCTCCTGAGCCTAGTCTTTACTGGAAGGATTTTTATCAGCCTTCAGGTCTTCTGAGCTCTGACCAGAATCTCCCATACATAGCCACCTGAGGCATTCCATCTCTACTCCTTCCGAAGACATCTCCACACTTTTCCAAACTTCCCACAAGCCATGTCCAAAGGGTTTTGAACCACATGGTCAGCTAGAGTCATAACAACAATCCCAATTCTTTGGCCCCAAATTCTTTTTTTTTTTTCTGGTACCAAATTCTGTCTTGGTTACTTTTCTCTTGTTGCTGAGAAAAAACCCCCAACCCCCAAAATGAAGGAAGGTGTTGGGGTTTTTTTTTTTTTTTTTTGGTGCATTTGAGAGAGACAGACAGAGATAAGAAAAAAGCCATTATTGCCAGTGTGAGATGGCTGCAGGAGACTGTGAGGATTGTCAAAGAAGACAAAGCTGGGAGTTGCTTTTATGGGATTGGGAGAGGGGAGGAGACTGTGAGTGGGCAGGTTATTGTGTCAAGAGAGGACTGGAGGACTTTTGGTGCAGGGGGTGGAGATTGCATGAGTGGACAGTGTCAGGAGAGGATTGGAGGACCTTTGGCATGCATGCAAAAGGGAAGGGAGAAGTTTATTTTGGGACTAGAAGAATACAGAAGTTGGTGTAGGAGAGAAATACTGTTGTTTTGGGGTTTAGGGCTATGTTCAGCAGGCACCATGTTGAGCCTGGCAGAGTCCCATACAAAAAGAACCCCATCAGAAGGAAAGGACTATTCAGCTCACAGTTTGTAAGGTTTCAGTCTGTAATAAGCTAGTTCCAAGTCAGAGTGGCAAGACACAGGGGCAACCAATCATGGTGGTGGAAGGCAGCAAAAGCAGTAAGAGCCAGAAGGGGAGGAGCACAAGAGAAGACTCTGTCCCTTATATTTTATGTAGGCCACATCCACTTGGGTATAGTACTCACATTCATAATCCCAGCATTGGATCATGAATCAGTCATAAACTCTAGAAGCCTGCTCCCCTGACTGCATGAGGCTTTGGAGGGACACCCAGACACAAACCTTAACAGTTGTATTGGAAAATTCATTTTTGAGACTGGTTTGACATAAGAACCTTTGATCTAATCATCCCACTGCTCCAGACACATCCCAGGGACCAACTCATTGTAGGTTTTAGTATGATTATTTTAGTATGATGTTCATCAAACCATTACTTATAAGGAAGAATCTTCAAGGTATGGCTAAACTATAGTACTTTTATATAATGGAATATTATAAAACCATTATAAATCAGGCATTTAAATAATACATTATGACTGAAGAATTCATGCACTGAAATGCTTACTATAATTGAAAATAACACAAAACTTTATATTCATAATACAATCCAACTTCATTTTAAAATACTCAAATATAAATAAATCAGATACACAAACTGAAATACCATATGGTTACTCTCATTTGAGTCATATAAAGTGCAAATAAAGAGCAAAAGAAAAGACTGACAAAAGGAAACAGGGAGATAGATCTTTTCAAATAGGAAGGAATCCAAGAGACTAATGGGGCAAAGAAAATATGAAAAGTTTAAAGATATGTCATACACATGTACCAAATACCCACAATGAATGTAAACATTAAATGTCGGAACCATGAAGTAAAAATAACAATAACAGTAACAGCAGTGAACATGGGGAAAGGGGATCTAGAGACAGAGGAAGGGAGGTGAGTGACAAGGGAAAGATGTATAAAAGGAATCAAGTTATGTCATGTACATGTACTTACTTACTAAAATGAATATAAATTTCATGTACTGCAAACATGTACTAATAAAATAAAATTTAAAAATAAAGTGTAGATGCATCTCTGTCTCTCCATCGATCTATCTATGAAACACATTCATTAGTAAACAAGAATAAAGTTTGGAAGGATATATCTCAAATTTTAATAGCAGTCATGCCTTAAAGAAAAGATTTAAAATAATTTTATATTTTCCAAAGTATACACTGAATACACTTAGGCAATTAATAGTTTTTGTTTTTTTTTTAAGTAAAGATGTTGGTGGAGTGAAGAAAGATTTTTAATGAGAATCTCTTAGAACTTCCAGGTGTTTATTAGTTTTATTATGAAAGAGATGAGCTTTTTTAAGACAAGGGGCCCCAAAATTTAATTGGTGTCTTGGTTACTTTTTACTCGTTGCTGAGACAAAACACCTGACATACAAACTAGGGAAGGAAAGGTTTATTTAGCTTACAGTTTTTGGAGGTTTCAGTCTACAGTTAGCTGGCTCCAAGGCAGGGTGGCATGGCACAGGGACAACACTTCAAGGCAACAGCCAAGCAAAAGCAGCCAGAGTAAAAAGGTGGGCAAGAGCAAGCCTCTTCTCTTCCCTTATATAGTACACAGGTCACCCCCCACCGCCCCAGGGTGGGTGTAGCATTTACAAACATCTTTGCCTTCCTTTGCACAGGATAAGGATGTTTACCAAGTAAGACCCCTGGCTCCCTGCTGAGTCTCTCAGCTAAACTTTTGACCTTCTCAAATTGACACAACGGCCAGGTAACTGCTTATGCTCTATACCCCAGGATGTAGAGCTGCTGCCTTACTTAATTAAGCTGCTAGACTTCTCAAGTTGACACAATGTATAAATGCTAACAATTGGCTTCTGAAGAACCAGATATATCATACATTTTTTCTGCTTTTTGGAGTAGTTTAAATCTCTCATTATTTTACAATTTTTAGGCAAAAAAGAATATGTTCACTCTGGGTGGCTAGTTGCATTCATAAGAGGCAAACAATGGTATTCAGATTGCATACTGGAAAATCTAACAGTCCTTTTCACTCATCTACATATGAAGGAATTGAACATATAAAGAATTTGGAGCAGTTAGGCACTGCTTGGCTCTCAAGTTGAAATATACTTGATTTTTAGTGTTTTGGCACCAATCTTTCTAGACTTATATTGACATTCTTTTAAAGCAAAACTAGCATATATATGGGGATTCTTTTAAACAGCAATGAATAAAACCTTGTAAAGTCCCCGAAGGAGTTTAAGCTTCAAGAATCCTAGGTTTCCTTCCCTACAGAAATGTTACTTACTGGAACCATGTTCTTCTCCACCTACCCACCCACACTAAGGTGAGGACTCATGTGAGGTGTTTTTTTGTTTGTTTGTTTCGTTTTGTTTTGTTTTGATTTTTGCTACCGGGGATCGAACTCACAACCTCGAGTCTGCCAGGCAGGTGCTTAGGCCACTGAACTAAATCCTCAGCCCCATTTTTTGAGGCAGGATCTCACTATGCAGTTCAGGCTGACCTTGAACTCACTTTGTGGCCCAGGCTAGTCTCGAACTCATAATGATCCTCCTGCCTCAGCCTCCCAAGTGCTGGGATTAAAGGCATTTGCCACCACGCCCAGCTTTGGGCTCACGTGATTCACAGCAGAAAAATCCTGGCTTGTGTCCTGTAGACAACAACACATGTTAATTTAAGAAACTATTTCCTTTGCTCCCAGCAAACAGAGCAGAAAACAAAACACGTTACTGTGAAGTGTCTTGATAACTGGAGTGAAAAGGGTAACTGCCTTAATAGAACCAACGTGTGTAAAGATTATTTACTATTATCTGTACGTGGCCAGGGAATCTAAATTTAAGAAATACTGAAAAAATATCTAATACCCGCAGCAATGGCACAAATATATGTCTAAATTTCTTGACATAAAATATAACAAACTTGCAATGGTTTGCAAGTCTTGGTTTGGCAGACTCTTGTTATATGTGGAACAATCACACAGAAAACACGGTACAGAGCATGCTGACAGCACACATTAAGAGTTGATTATTGTTATTCTTTCAGCTAGACACACATTAATGACACTTCCTTAACTTATCTTCTAGCAAAGGAGGTTCTTCATCAAAACTGTCAATGTAAGATGATTGTGAATAATAATCCGGGTTGGATGCTGGCTGAAAAATTTGTCCCGGGTAACTTGATGTGAGCATCTCCGGAGGAACAAGAGAGGTGGGCTGACATTGCCCACCAGCTTGTTGTCTAGAAAGTGAAAAATGGTGATATTTACACACTGAATAAAGGGGCATCCTGACAAATAGAGAGAGGAAGCTGCAATTTTCTTTATTATAAAATTTTGTTTAGTTTTTATGTATATTTATCCAAGCAAGAAATAGCCTACTAACAAGTTAGCTTTAATCCAAAAATATAAAATAACTGGTCATGAAAAGCCTTCCAGAAGACTGTTGTATCCCAACCAATATAAACAGAACTTGTACAATATACTGGGCAGTGTCCTTCATATTTTCCAGTTAAAATTCTATAAGGTCAAAGCTGTGTTTTTAATCTCACTTCAACCAGAAAAGAAACAGAGGCTCATGGACACTAAATGACTTGGTTAGCATTGCACCATAACACTGCAGGTGTGGGATCTGGATCGAGGCTCTCTGAGCAGCAAGCCGTTCCCTGTACATTACGGCTTCTTCATGGTGTTCCTAGGCAGTCACCAGCAGTGTGCTCCCTGTACCTCTGTAGAAACAGCAACTAAACATAATTTTACATGTATAGTCAATTCAAAAGAAAAAATAAGTGCATAAATTTAATGCTTTCTATAAAGAAACGCACTCGCCAGTTCTGGCCATTGCTTATCAGTACGAGTGAATTATTCTTGAGTATCTAGTTAAATGTATTATAGTACTAGCTTCTAAATATCTCTTTTGAAATGTGCAATTTAGTTTCACTAAAGCATGATATTGACTGTATTTTTGTTCTTGGTTTTGCCATTTGTGTGGGAAAGTTGGAAAAGTATTGATATTTGTAAATTACATCTTGCTAGTGGTAGAGAAAGGAAGAAAAGGGGAAAAAAAGAGAGTGTGTGAGATTATTTGTTCATGATACACACTTTCACCTGAAGAGAGAAGAAGAAACAAAAAATATTCCATTAACCAGTTTAAGGTTTTTTTTCCTATCAATGGCCTTTAACCTAAACTAAATATACAGTCCAGCATTCTGAACATAACCCTGTAATCCCTTATGCTGATACATTTTTTAAAAGGTTTATAATAATTTCCTTTTAACATTAATCATAATATGAAGTCTAAGAGTAACATTCTTAACCTTATATATGTTGGTAAACTTTTCAAAGAAATAATTTGGCAAATAATCAACAGAGATAAGTAGATATGCATTTAATCCTTCACTAACTGAACCATAGCTCCTTAAGTGCTGCTACCAGTGGTGCTTCTTGAATCTTCCAGAACATATACTGATTACTGCAGTTGTTCATTTAGCCATGTGGCATGTTCCTAACCCTATTTTTTTTTCAGCAAAATAGGCACAATATCAAAAGTAATAGTAGAAACAAATTATAAGTAAGAATCTAAATGCCTTCTTGTTGGTAAAATTCTCCTGATAGGTACTTTTAAATGTATGTATGTTTAGAAAAATAAGAGACAAATAAAGATAATTCAATGAACCAGTATCTAAATGAACTTTTCATTGATATACTCGCCTGGTATCATCATAAATCTTGCACAGGTGCAGTTAACCAGGCATGAAGAAGTATAACTGTCACAATTATTGCCTGCAAAGTGACTTCTGTAAATTAGAAGACTTTGCATGGATACTCTATGCTAGTCTCACATTCCAAGAGAAAATGCACTAAAAAAAAATATATGCCCACCACCAACCAAACACTGTCACCTATTTTTTTGCTCCATTCTCTTTGTTTCTTCAACTAATAAAACTTCTCCAACAAAAGCCTTGTTTCTATTGTTTTATTAGAAGGACAAAATTACAAATTTCCCTACCACTTAAGAAAGCAAATTTTAAAAATTTCCCTACAAAGAAAACCTCAAAATCTTTTATTCATAAGACTTAATTTCTTTGACTTTCATGATAGTCTAAATTAAAATTCTATGTTTTACAACTTCAACTTTGCAATGGCTATAATATTTAGCATTAGATCTTAATGAACAACATCCAAGCAGTACCAAAATAATTTCATTAATAGTCTCTAGTCCCACCCGGAAAACTCTCTAAATACTTATAATCTAATTCTTATGTTTTAGATCTTTTCTCTGAAATTGTTATGAACAACCATAGTTTTAAGCACCTTTATGTACCTGGTCCCATATCTTCTGGTACTATCTTTTTATAATAGCTAGCACCACTTAGAATGGCAGTGCCAAAGAGTTCCTTAATACAAGGGATGATCTAAAACTACAGTGAATGCTTCAATAAAAATTTTATTACAGTAAAAGACACTTGTGATTAATCTCTCTCAGAGTAGCACCCTTCATTTTAAAGAAGGAGATACAGGCAGAAGAGGAGAAAAGAAGAGGAAGAGGGAAAAGGAGGAGGAGAAGGAGTGAGAATCAGAAACTGATTAGTTATAAATATCCTCATGATTTCCACATTCCTATGTCATTTGCCAGTATAACTATCCTCCGGATTCCTAATGATTTTGCCTAGGTGATTGGCATCTTATTTTCATTTGGGGTATCTTTTAATTGAACTATTTATAATATGGATAAGAGACAAGATATTTGGAGTTCCTTTGATACACACAAATAAATTACTGACCTCATCTCATTTTTATGTACCTCACAAAGCTGTCACAGTTAATAGGTTTTCCTACTTTCAGAGACTTGCAGTGTGGGTTGGAATTTGTTACTACATCGAAATCAAGGCTTGCATATGAATTATAAGCAACTAAAACAGGCTAGGTCATTGTCCTGAGTCAGTGCAATCATGAGTTTCCTTTGTTTGGTTTTCTTAATTTCTATCTTTTGTCATCTTGATTTTGAGGAAATGTTGCTATGAATAGTTAAAAAAAGAAAAGAAAATTGGATTGGGTGGAATGGGAGAAGAAAGCTTTCATCCCTGAGACCTTGCTTAAGAAAAAAGCTTTGTCTTCCTCTTGTTGGATTTTTTTGTTTACTTTAGTCTGAAAATGTAGATAGTACCGAAGTACTCATCCCATCTGGAAAAGGGAATGAGTAAAATAAATTGATGTTTCAAAGCAACTAGTTCTTTTCTACAAAAAGGAGAACAGCCCCAGAAAAGCCTATTAAATACTTCCCATTGTAGATTATACACTTAAATTGGCCATCCTGGAAAAGATTAATGCTTATGTTATTCTCTTCACTTCAAGCATATTTCCATTGTTTTTTTATCTTCCAAAGTGTACATCATAAAAGACAACCTCACTACTAGGATTCAGTACAACAGGGACACAATAAAGATGTGAATGAGTTAAAATCCCAGATATTTAACCTTACCACTTGAACCAAAATTATACACTAATACCTTTTCCCTGCCCCTTAGACATCTCAAGGTTCATCAAGAGAAACCAGGAAGCATGTGAAAACAGCCTCAACCTGTTTCTATTTATAAGAGGTACCAGCTGGGAAAAGAAGCCGGTATTTCCCTGGTCAGAGTTGAGTATATGTGCTCAATATAAAATACTTACTCTCCAGATCCATAAAGATTTTCATAGGCATTGGCATCATTATAGGTCTGCTGCTGATCATCAATAGTATAATTGGATTGGTAAAAGTCAGTGTCAAGTTGCCCCAAGTTTGACATCCTGAGGAAAAAAAGTATTTTTTACTAAATCAATATATTTTTTCACAAGTCAATATATTTTTGAGACAGTCACTAAGATTAACTGATATTGTGATTATTGCTGTAATCCTGTCAGAGAACAAGGTCTTTAAAAGATAAGAATTGTGGAAAGGGTATGGAAATGCATGTTAGAAAGTCATTTAAAAAAATGTGTTATCTTCGACTTATTTGCCTGAAGTTTTCACATCTTCAGATGGTGACTTTCACTAAATGAACTTTAATCTGACAGAACTAACATTCTCAAATATTACTATTACTTTATAATTCAAGAGAAAAACTTAAAAATTTGGTACACATATGTGAAGCTTTCCCTTAAACAGCTGGTTATAATAATAATTCTATTTGAGTTCTATTTTCCTAGAGATTTAATGTTTGCTATCAACATTTCTGCTGCACAAAATAAAAGCACACAAACCTATTTTCTAGTTCTGTTTAGAAATACCTAATAAGCATTTGAAATATTTTTTTCTGATTTTCTCAGGATGCTGCCTCTGGGCTCTGAGTTAGAAAAAGAAAGGCTCTTTCTTTTTTACCTCGATACACTCTGTATAGTTTGTACTCATTTCTAGTAGTGAAAAAAAAAATGCATCTCCTTGACTTAGAGCTTAAGGTCAGGAATACCAGCTGAAGAAAATCATGAGACAAGAAATAGATGAGGGCAATGTTTAAAAGGTGATCTGGATATTTAGATAAAAATTAGAAAATAGAATAGAAACTTTTCAATTAAAGAAATACTATCCAACTTAGCATTTCAATCTTTTTTCTTTGACAACCTTTTTATTTAAAAAAATTGGACTAAGAAGCAACTAGGAGCAATCCATATAATTATGATCATCTACACAAGACTACTTATAATGAATTCCAAATGAAATTACATAAGCACCCTTAACTCTAAGAACCTCATTAAGCAGAAATGTTCAAGGAACAATTGTTAAATATATCAAATTTGTTCAGTTCAGTAAAAATATGGAGAGCTTTTCTAAAATTAGATGCAGCAATTCATATATGTGATTTAATAAATCAAGATTTTTCATTAGCAATGTGTATGAAAGTAGTTATGAATTATTTAAACTAAAATCAAAACTGAGTAATAAATCTTTTAACACCTTATAATTTAGAGAACTTAAAATTTAATCATATAACTTCTTAGTCCATAAAAATGTTATTATAAAACATAGAAAACAATTTCACTGGAGAGTACACTAAGTTTTCATAACATGAAAAGCTTTATACAATATGAATAATGGTATTACATAACCTAGCTTCATATTTTATTTAAATGTCAAATCTTTTGGAAAAATCAGATGAATTTGATACATACCTCTATATATTTCAAATGGAAAGATCCTCCAACTAGTATAGCTTTACTTTGGAAATTAAAGCAAATCAGTTGATGAAAAGATGACGAGATGGTTATATTTATAGTTTTCTAAATTTGTACACTGACACTCTGAACAGATGCTACATCCAAAATGAAAGCCTATCAAAAGCCAAACACAGTATCTTATAACACTTTTTATAGTTTACAAACACAGTGACCAGTGTACACACATAAATTTGATGTAAAAAAAAAGATTCAGTTTCAGTCTCCTAATGTGTATGTTCATTAAATTTTAAGATATTTATTTGAGGCAAGCAGTGGAAAGTAAGAGGCTTAATGTTCTTCTCACTTCTGTAGTATACAGCCCAGATAAGGCTTCCTAATAATAGGGCTGGGAGTTTGGCTCAGTGACCTAAGCGCCTGCCCCGGCAGGCGTGAGGTTGTGAGTTCAATCCCCAGTACCGCAAAAAAAAAAAAAAAAAAAAAAAAGACTTCCTAATAATATGCAGTAAAAAGTCAATATAAGGTATATGACCTTAGTATGAAGATCTTAGCACCAAAATGAAAATGGGGTGTTGGTCAGTATTCTCAGTGCTAGTACAAAATATCTGACTCCCACAATTTAAAGGATTAAAGTTGTAATTTCATTCATGGTTTCTGAGATTTTAGTCCACAGTCTGCTGGCTCCAAAGCAGAAGCATCAGGGCAGAAAGGAACCGAGCAAAGATTCTCAGTTCATGGCATCTGGAAGGCAGAACAGAACCAGAGAGGAAGAAGCCAGAGGTCACACATATTAGTTAAGATCATAGTTCCGTGGCCCATCCACACACACTTAGAAGTGTGCTTTCCTAACCCCATAGGCAAGTCTCAAGCCAATCAAGTTGATTTTACCAAATCTTAAACATTTAATTTATATGAACAATCTTTAGGAAGACTACTTAGCATCTGCCTCTGATTCTTTTCCTGTGTGTTACATCTTCAACTGAGGCTAAGACAGATAGGCATGCAGAGCAAGTTCTGTCTCATTTTCAGTCCAACCCTACTTTTAAGGTAGCCATTGGAAGCTTCTTAATTCATCCTCAAACCAGGAAGCTACCTGAGTTGCCTCTCTCTACATCACTGTCACTGCCAGGAACATTCTCCCTGGTTTTGACTCAGGTATCTTGACTAATATTCTGAATTTTATCAGGGTCTGTTGTCTCTGTACGTAATATCAAACTTATGGCTGGATGTATAGTACTCCTGCTTAATGCTTATTCAAGTACATTTTTAGGTACTTCTATTTCTACATATCCAAATCTCTAGTAGCTGGAATTTTCTGTTCAAAGTCACATTATTTGGCATTTAAAAATTACCAACTAAAGCCAAAGGCAAAACTTCAAAGCACTTTTTCCCACATTACTTAAAATATTGAAAATTTGAATTTTTTTAATCAGAGTTGCCCTTTCTTGGTCACTACTCAAGTAAATGTTGGTCACATATTTATTAAAGATATGCTATTGAATATAAAACAATGTTCTTGATGCTTGCTTCCAGAAAAGGGTAAATTGAACAGGTCTACATTTGGAGACTTATTTTAAGGTAGATTAAACTACATCTACAACTAATGACAATGATTAGCTAGACGTTGTTCTACAAACCTCAGATTAAAAACATTTAAATTTTATCTGACTCTTATTAGGTCTTATTATACTATTGTACAGAAAAAGAAATAGAGATTAAGTAAGTTGCCAAAAGTCATTAGCAAGCAGGTAAAACTGACATTTGAAGCCTAACAAATTGAGTCCAAATCTTACATTATTATCTAAAGTGATTTTAAGAATGATCCAAATAAAATGCGGTATTAAGATGGAGAGTGATCATTGAGGGAACCAGATGCCTAGTGTCTGGGAGGCCTTAGCAATGCTTGGTCTTACGGGCTGTCCTGTTTCCATCTTTCCAGCATGAGTGCTCTGGAGCCCCAACCAGGGGCAGAGCTCCTTTCCAGAAATTCCACACTAACTTGATGACTGGAAACTTAAAGTTTGGAATGTACCCCTTGCCCGACTTGGGGGGTTCCTGAGATGCCTAGGTAGCGCCCCTGCTGTTTTCTCCGCAGACTGTGGCCCATGGAGACCAACCCCCTTCTCGTTGCGCGGATTTTGCTGACAAAAGATGTCTCCTGCAGATTCCCGGAGACTCACATCAATCCTATGTTAACCTCTGTGAGCAGCTGTCAATTTACTAGGCAAAAAGCTGGAAATTTTGGGACACTTTGTGTTAAGTAGAAAAGGTTCACTTACATTTATTTTGTTTTCTGCGAGTATCTTTTATCAAGACAATTCAAATAATTGTAAAAATTAAAAAAAAAAAAAAAAAGATGGAGAGTGAGAGCCCAGCATAGTGATGTATTCCTGCAACCTCAGCACTCTGAAGGTCTAAGGCAGGAGGATTGCAAATTTGAGACCAGCTTCAGCAACTTAGTGATTCAATCACACGCTGTCTCAAAATTGAAGAAGGGCTAATGATGTAGCTCAGTAGAAAGATCCTAGGTTCAATCCCAAATGTCATACACACACTTTCACACAATGGAGAGTGAGAAAGGAGTAAGATTTAAATACTCAGAGAGGCTCATTGAATAGAGAATTGGTTGATGAGCTAGCAGGCACTTGAAAGACTACCTGAAGAACATTTCAAGTGAAGGCTTTCATTTGGCAGCTGGCGTTTCAGACAGAAAGTCGACATGAGCAGTGATTTTTTCACCATGGAAAAATTGAAGATCAGTCAGAGGAATAAGCAAAGGTTAAGATAACAAAGGACATTGTTGATCATGGTTTGGAATCTTTGTGTTATTATAATTGAAATGAGATGCCATTTAAGCATTTTAAGCAATAACATGATAGGATCAATTTTATGCAGGAATACAGAAGGGAGGCTGTTATAGTAACAGGAATTTTAAGCAAGTGGGTTGAACTAGCATAGCAACAAAAATAGAAGAGCTGGTATATAAGTCATGGGAGATAAAGAAACGACAAGCTGAAGAGTTCAAGATTATATCAGGTATGTCAGTAAGAGGAAGATTCAGACCAGGACAATGAGAATGAGTTACATGAACTGAAGAAGGGCATGTGGAAACAGAAGGAGCTAAACAGATGCAGAAAACATGTGGAAAGAAGACTTTATAACATGCAATTTCTTTTTTACTTTAAAGAGAGTAATAAAAAAACAAAAATGATACAGAATTTCAAAACAAGATGATAGGAAATTAACAATGGCTGTTATATTGCATATCATTGTCTTCAAAATAATTGCTCAGATTAACAGATATAGGCGTGCAAAATTGATCAACAATATAAGCAGTGTTCCTTTCAATGAACTAGCAGGATGAATAGTACAATTATCTTAGTTATCATATATATTTCCTTCCTTCTTTTCTCCTTTCCCTCATCCCGATTGCTTTTTCCTTTTGAACAGTTTGTTTCCTCTTCATAATATCTATTGTACCTTTGGATCTTATTTACTCTTTCAGTTGCTTACACTAGGGTGACAATGCTATGTTTTCACATGCAAGTCTGATTTTATTTGTGAAATAGCATACAATTTCTATCAGGAGCAAGAAGAGCATTCAAAGAGGATGATGTCTAGAATTCTGGGCAATATTTCTTTTTCAATGTGTAATATTATGAGAAATGGTCAAATTGTATAGTACCCAAATTTTGATCATCTTTTCTATTCCTTCTTTTAAAATTCTTTCTTAGTTTTATTCTTCTTAATATGTATCAATTGTACATGTTAAAGGAATGATATTTTGACAGATGCAGGCAGTGTGTACTAGTC
Organism: Dasyprocta punctata; assembly: GCA_004363535.1. Classification (NCBI taxonomy): domain Eukaryota; kingdom Metazoa; phylum Chordata; class Mammalia; order Rodentia; family Dasyproctidae; genus Dasyprocta; species Dasyprocta punctata. Next base: position 70,658 of record RJWM01001677.1, on the reverse strand, counting down.
AAATCAGGATAATTAGCTTCTGTATTGATTACTTTTCTCTCATTGCTGAGACAAAATACCTGATGCCCAAAATTAAGAAAGGAAAGGTTTATTCAGCTCACCATTTGTGGAGGCTTCAGTCTGTAATCAGTTGGCTCCAAAGCAGGGTGGCATGGAACAGGGGCAGCCATTCAGAGCAGCAGAAGACAGCAAAGAGGCAAGAGCAAAAAGGGAGAAGGAAACATGGAAAGCAGACTCTTTCAATCACTTATAGTGTATGTAGGCCACCCACTCTGGGGAGGGGGTAGCACTCACACGCATAAATCCAGCATTGGACAATGAATCAATCACAAATTCTAGAAGCCTGCCCCCATGACTGTATGAGGCTTCAGGGGCCATCCAGACCCAAACCATAACAGCATCAAAATTATTTATACAAGAACATAGGTTCCTAACTATAACAGCAGGTACTCAGGACTCACTTCTTCCCTGATATATAAATTCTAATATACAAAGTCACTGAAAAACTTATCAAATGTAATATTATTAATCTTACTTATCTACATAAATTCTAAACTTTTTGGAAGTGTGCATTTTCAATATAATTTCCTTCATGAAAAATTGATTCAATTAAATGAGTTGCAGAAGTACATAAACCAAAAATAGGATATGAAAATGAAACTAAATCCCAAGTGAACTGTAAGTCATAAAACACTGAAGACCAAATGGCTTCAATTTCCTGAGAAGTGCAGTAATGGATCATTAATACACATGCCAGAATGCTTTAAAACTACTCTTATAATTCAACACTGAATATGTAGAAATCTGTCATTTTTCCATTAACAGATCATCTAAATTTTATATTGCATGTTGAAAGGATAAAGTTTAAATCAATATTATATTCAGTCAGCGTCATCAGCTTATTATATTAGTTTACCTATTTAAATACCTGATCACAGGGCTGGGAGTTTGGCTCAGTGACTTAAGTGCCTGTCTGCCAGGCGCGAGGTTGTGAGTTCAATCCCTAGTGCTGCAAAATAAATAAATAAATAAATACCTGATCATTCTCAGTAATCAAATATTGAATTTGAATAGATTTTCAATTTATAAAAAAAGCATCATGTTCTACTTTTACTTTCATTTTTTTAGTTCCTTTTCTCTACTTCTATTTTTCCTATTTTCCTTCTCAAATTGATCATGTCCATTTCTCTTGCTTTGTAAACCTCTACACATACATGATTCCTAAATTTACAGTGTAACCTTGCCTTTTCTTTTCAGCTCTAAACTATGTAATGGCCATTTCAAAAAACATAATCCACATCAAATTGTTTATGTATTTCCTTTTCACTCTCTTTCCCATTTCAAAAAAATGTCATCAAAAAAGTGTCCACTCACACAAATCAGAAATCACCTAATCCTGCAACTCATTCTCCCAATTCTATTTCTAAATGTACTAGTCACTTTTTCATTGCTGGGACAAAGTACCCTGTAACACGCAATTTAAAGGAGGAAAAGTTTAATCAGCTCACTGTTTTTAGTGAGTACAGTTCATGGTAGATGGTTCCAAGGCAGAAATGGTACATTGGGAGGGCCTGGTAGAGGAAACTTGCTTAGATTATGGTGGTCAGGAAATAAATTGAGAAGAAGGGAACCAAGGAGGTTGAAATACCTTTCCAGGTCATACACATAGTGACCTACCTCCATCCAGAACCCACCTCCAGATAGCACAATCAGCGAAGAACTTGTCAATGAATTAATCCACTGATGAGTAAAGTACCTCCTTGGTCCAATCACTCCAAAAACCACATGCCTGAATACATGGGACTTTGGAAGGAATATTTTAAGTCTAAACCATAACAGTAAAATATATTTCTTACTAACCAATTCTACGCATTTCTATTGCAATCAGCTTGATTGAAGCCATCATGTTCTCTTACTTAGACTTCAATTTGTAATTATCCCACAAATTGAAATACCACTTAAAAAACAACAAATTTGTAGCAGGTAATAAAGGATATGTACAGACTATTAAAAGTATACCTTTGATGGCACATTTATTTGCCAAAATCAGAAGATCTCTTTGTGTTTGCTAGCTACAATTAGCAGTTGAGATCAAGAAAAATAATTTCCATACACAATTTTTCAGTATCTTTCTGTGTGAGACTGTGAGCTCCTCAAAAGCTAGATCTGAAACAATTTACTCTGTACCTGATAATCATTCATACATATTTGTGTGAAATGAAAAGATGAATAATTAGATAGATAAATGAGCGCCACTACTGGGTCTACAATCTTAGAATCTAATATATAATGTTATTTACAGATATAAAGTTGCATAAAATTATGAAATCCACCACTATAATCTTCTGATATAAAAAGGAGGCTCAGAAACACTAAGTGACTTGTACAAAACTGTACACCTAGTATGTGACCAAATAGTCTGAAACATCAACTTTCTCACTCAGTTCAGTGTCTCTTCATTACTAAGCATCTCCAGAAATACTACTTGTGAGTGTCCAAGTCAGATGTCATGAATTTTTGGAAATTATTGATGATGATTATTAGAACTCTCCAAAGCTATTTTTTGTCTGAATGGAGCTGACAATGAACCAAAAGAAAAACTATGTTATCATTCTCTATCTCAACTAACAGAGCAATGAATTGTTGAAACAATGTTTATTAAGTAATTACTTTATTTTGGAAATGTGTATTACAATTTAATGCCTATTGACTACTTCTCATCTATAAATTACTACATTTATTAAAACAAAGAAAAATGCATGCATTCTACTTTCCCTTATATTTTCATGTGTTTTAGTCAGAATCTCTACATTCTCTTTTTGTTAGTATCACGTAAGATTTCTTCTATTACTTTAGGACCATGTTTTTTCCATTTTATAAGCCTGAAGCTACAGCACAGGATATTTCATAATCTTATGAAAATAGGCACAAAGTTTTATTTCAATGCGTGAGTTTTCAAGAGCTCAATATATCCTATGTAAAGAAAATTACAAGATTTTGTTTCACTAATTCTGCCATCATTATCTTTAACTTTTAAGTTGGATGCTTCTTGTTATCTTCTACTTTGATTTTACTAGAAAAAATGGCAACTAACAGACTTGTTAATGAATTTCTATTAAATTTTAGTTTTGGTAATAACTAAATATTAGCAAAAACACAATTTGCATCTGAAATTATAAAAGTTGATATGAACAGTAATTGAGTAGAACATTTTTAGAAATCATATTATTATAATGGTCCTTTAAAGTAATATAATTACAAGTCAAGTTTGCATATAATTAGAAAAAATAACATAATTATCATAGGAAGGCTTCCCTAGTAATCCTGTAAATCCTCCACAAAATCAGAAATCATCTACAAGGACAAAAATGGTAACTTTTAAGGCAAAATACAAAAAAATGTCAAATAGTTTTTCGTAGCAGCCTATGAGAAGACACAAGTTATCTCCTGGTAATTACATAGACCCTTGGTTCTGTTATATGTAGAAAAGAATAAAACTTAGCCTACTTCTTAGTTACTATTTTACCTTTACATCACTTACTTCATTTTATTTTTATATTTTTCATAGTATGGCTAAATTATTAGTCAACACATGTGTGTTACATCAAAACATACAGTAAATATTTAAATTAAAAATATTATTATAGTAAAAGACACATTGCCATTAATCCCCTTCAAAATACTCCCCCTAGCTTCAGATACACTTACTCTGTCTTTCTTGGCACCTTGTGATGTAGTGTTTTAAGTCCTCTTTCATGAGTATCTTTATGAGATGTGATTTAAAAAATATGAAATATGCTGTTGTTGAATGCCACTTAAAGGAAAGGCAGGCTTGTGGAAACATTACAGTGTGTACTCATCTACCTTCTTCACAGGTTTTGGCAATATCTGACTTCTGACTGTTCGCTAGAGTCAAAATGATCATGAAAGGTAAACATTTTGAATCAATTCAGGACATCAAAGCAGTCACAATAATGCAACCAAAGACAATAAAGAAGACTTCCAGACCTGCTTCAGAAAGTGAATAATGATGGGATAAGTGTGTTTGAATTTAGGGGAAGTATTTTGAGAGAATTAATGGGAAAGTGCTTTTTATTATAATAAATACTTTTAAAATTAAACATTCACCATATTTTTCAAACACACCTTATATGTGAATGTGCATGTATTAAATGAAGATGTGCATGTATAAATAAACTTGTGTGTAAAATAATGAGCAATACACAGAACTTTTCAAAATGAGCCATTAACACACTGGCTGGCAAGTAGTTAATACTCCATAAATATTACCTGGTGTGATTGTTTCTAGGTAGAAATGAAGTGGGATCGTCTGTATTTCTTATTCCCATTACTCATAATCACCCAACATATAATGTTTTTACTGAAGTCTAACACAAATCTGTCTTAGACATCCATTTTACCAAGAGAACAGGTGATAATTAGTAAAACAATATTTGTAAATATTATACCTTATAGGGACACTGTGATTAGAGATAAAACATTTTCTGGGCATTCATCTCTCATTTTATAGTTAAAAAGTAACATTTCTAAGGGTAAGAAAGGTTAAGCAATTCTGTTGACATGTAAACATGAAAAACAGAAATGGGAACTTCATGAAAAATACAAAAAATGCTAACTAGCTTCTTATAGCAATTTATGAGGAAACAAACAGGGAGATTCACCAACATCGAAGCTGTTAAAATTATGAATAGAATTTAGAGGAAATTTAAAATAGCCAAGACTTACTTTGTTTGAAAATAAAGTTGCTTGCCAATCCTAGCCTCTCCTCAGCAAAACATTCTCAAAGTAAGAAATGGCTTCAGCACAAAGATAAAACTCACACCATCACCATAAAATATGGACTTAGGTGGTAAACCTAAGGAAGTGATATATATATATATATATATATATATATATATATATATATATATATGACTGTATACTTCTCAGTGCTTCTGAATATGTTATGGGCAAGAAATCAAGCCATCTTGGTTTAAACAGCAAAGATTTTAAGAAAATTAATATTATGCATCCACAAAAAGGGTGACCTAAATTAGAACAGGGACTATCTTCAAAAGCAGTATTGGTGATGAAGTTGAGTATAAATTGAACCATGAAAACCTCAAATTAGGAGGCAGCAAGTTCATTAAAATTTTATTTTCTTTTTCTAGAAATTGGTGTAATTTGTACATAATGAGAATTCACAAAAAATTCTGTAAATATTACATGTTCTATTTGTTGCAAGATATATTTGTGGTCATCAGTAAAAAGTGTACATGTACCTTAATGTCTTCTTTTTAGAAACAGCAGTATAATTTGCTAATCTTGAATCTTTCTCAAAAGGGAGGAGACATCATTCAGAAAAGGTTGAGAATGATTAGGCTTCACACTTCAGAATTAAAGTGTTCATTTGTCCAGTGGTAATACAGAAACTCCACATGAATGAATATTACTCAGTAAAGAAGAATCAAAAGTGGAGACTTAGTTTTTCATTCACTGTGCCTCCATCTCTGGGCAATAAAGTAAGTTCTTGGTTCAGAGTACTCACTACTCTGGGTCATGTAAAGACATCATAATCTTTGCCTCTTTAATGCTCTTCGTTTCTGATTTATTTTCCTTCTGGTGGACAAATATTTTTATCCAGTTATATCAACACTGTTTCTTTAATTGTATCATCTGGTTGGCTATTCTGAACATCATGCTTCCTCTCTGAAAAAGTTTTTGATATTATTGATCTCATGTCTTACAGATAGATTTTGTGCTTCAAGAGATCAATGTTTTTGCTTAGATTTTCAAACATCAGATGATGTCTGTAATGGTTAGGTTTTTTGTTTTGTTTTGTCCTGGGTTTTTTTGTTTTTTTTTGTGTTTTTTTTTTTGTTTTTTGTTTTTTTTGTTGTTGTTGTTGTTATTGTTGTTTTTTTGTCACTGGAACACAGATACCTGTAATTTAAAGTAAGATAGGTTTAACTTAGATCAGCATTTCAGAGGATTCAGTCCATGGTTAACTAATTCAAAAGCAGAAACAATATGGCTGAAATGTTGGTGGAGCAAAACTGCTTAGCTCCTAGTGGTTGGGAAGCAGAGTCAGGTAACAGTGCCAGAGAAAGAGAGACCACACAACAGATGTAGAACACAAAGCCATACTTTCCCGATCTACCTAGACATACCCAAAAGTGTCCTTTACTACTCTGTTAGGTGGCTTCCAAGCCAATCAAGTTGAAAATTAAGTTTAACTATCAAATTCCACCCCTTGTCAACTTGACACCTAAACATATCTTTTTAAACCATATGTAATCTTAAAATAGGGGAAGTAGCAAGTTCATGTCTGATAACTCCACCTAACATGATGCAACTACCCTACATACAATCATTAATTCCCCAACAGTTTCAGCATTGCTCAGAAGTTCAAGTCCAAGTCTCCTCTGAGACTCAAGGCAAATTCCCAGCTGTGAATTCTTATAAAAATAGAAGGCTACATTTGCATAAGGTGCAATGGCAAAGAATAAACTGTCTTATTCCAAAAGGGATATAAAAAGGGGAATAAAAACATGGGGTGAACATTAATTCCTAAAATTTCATACCTGAAATCAATGTGCATAGTGATATAATGTGAGTTATAGGGATCTTGGGCAGCCTCAACTATGACCCAACTGGTTACAGCCCATATACCCTCTCTTTTGGGCTGTCTGTGCCACTGCCAGAGGATTCCCATGGCAGACATTGCACAGCAAACTATAGGCATTGTCCTGGGTTTATTAGCCTGGCCACCAGTGGATGATGTAATCTGGTACATGGTTAGTGTTTCATTTCTGCAGGTCACAGACTTTTCACCAGAGCATCAAACAGGTTTTTGTACTCCCCAAATAGCAAAAGAAGGATGCCAAAAAAGCATCATTTTCAGTTATTACTAAGTTTCTAACACAGTAAGAATCACTGATTTTTGAAAAATAAATTTTGTGAAAAATATTTGTGAAAAATAAATTTTGTTTTTGAGATTCTTGGTTTTAGAATAATATACCACAAAACAGAAAGTAGCTGAGTTGGTCTTTGTCTGACTGCCACAAGAGTGTCAACAGTACAAACCAAAGAAAAACTTTCTATTTCTCTGTAGTGCTAATTTTTTAGCCAATAGTTGATAGCTCTGAGTACAAAGCAGTTACATTTAAAATAGGAAAGTCTTTTTTTTCTGCATTTTGTATTTACATTTGTATTTTTGATAACTCTTTATATGACATTTCATTTACCTTTTAAGACAATCTAATTTAATCTTTTAGTCAAGTTCATTTCTTCTCCGGATATACTACCACTGTTCCCATGTGGGCTATCATTTATGCCTTGAAGCTAATTTATTCCCTGGTTCCATTAGGCTTTCTAATGACCTAAGTGAAACAAAAACTTACCCTTTTAGACCCTGATTAACACATCTCTAATTTTGCAGTGACTACAATTACTTACAATATGAAATCCAAGTCCTTTTCCATGGTCCACCACCTAATTTTTCTTTAACCATGACTTGCAAAACTAAATCCTTTCAACCTAAAAGTGCTTGCTCTATCCTGCATATGTCATACATTTGATCATGTAAGACCTTCCATCTGGAATGCCACACCCATTTCTGTCTCAGTTTAGCTACCCTGACTCATCCTTTAACACTCAAGGTAGGGACCTCACAGTAGTCAATAAAATCTGTCAGAGTGGTGTGCAAATGCCCATTTGCTACACACTTTCTGTATTAATTTGGGAAAGTTATTTAACTTGTCCTAACCTTAGTTTTTTTCCACATATACGTAGAGATTGTCTTGGTTACTTTTCTCTCGCTGTTAAGACAAAATACCTGATCCTCAAAATGAAAGAAGGAAAGATTTATTTAGCTTACAATCTTTTGGAGGTTTCAGTTCATACTCAGTTGGTTCCAAGGCAGGGTGGCCTGGCTGAGGGCCAGCCATTCATGGCAGCCACAAACAATAATAGCAAAAAGGGCAAAAGAAAAATAACATGCCTCCTTTCTACCCTAAAATTGTATGCTGGCTCCGTCCCTGGCTGGGTGCAGCACTCACTCCACCAATCGTTATGCTAGACAATGAACCAATCACAGATGCTAGACTCAGCTGCCTCCATGACTGCATGAGGCTTGGGGGGGACACCAAGACATAAACCATAACAGAGATGATGCTACCCATTGTGATGGCTAAAAGGAAATATTTGTATAGTGCTTAGAAGACACGTAAAATGTAAGGTTTTTTTTTTTTATCAGCATGTAGAAATAAGTATTAGTGTCACCTACCATGTGAAAGTTTCCATCATATCACTACTCTGACTGTAGATGCTTCCATATGTCTTTTGTAATATTTTATATGTATTTTCATCATAGCAATTATAACATTGTACCATTGCTGTCTTTCACAGACTCTTCCTTCTGATTATGAACTGTGTCAATATCACAACCACATCTATTTAATTTTTTATTCTTTTGCTTAATGCAGTGTGTATAACACAGTAACATTCATCAAATATTTGTGAAATGATTAATATGAATAAATAGATATTTCTCAGACTAAAAATATATGTAGTTAAATTCTAGACATCACTGCAATGTAAGAAGATATCTCAAGACTCTCTGAATTTAAGTAAGATATTTTTATCAGGAATCAAAAATTTGTGCCACACTAATGGGCAGCACTCTTTCTTGCTGTGCTTGGCAAAATCTGTAATAGCTCAGAGGCTAAGGATTGGAGTCCTCTGACAGAGTACACCTGATTGTTCATGTTGGGTGATCCATTAACAGAAAGGATATAGTTAACATCACTAGTCAATTGACTTGAAGATAGATAATGCAGGTGCTCTAATCAGAGCTTTCTCTGGTTGGTGGCAGAAGTCAGAGATGTGAAATACAGGAGGGATCTGATGTACCATGACTGCCTTAAAAATGGACAGGGTTATCTGCCAAGGCATATGAATCACCTTTAGAACATAACAGCAGCTTCCACCTGATTGCCAGAAAGGAAAGGAGGATCTCAGGCCCAAATGAATGGAAGTCTGTGGGCTTTAACTTTTTTTTTTTTTTTAAAGCAGGATCACACTATGTAGTTCAGGCCAGCCTTGCTCACGTTGTAGCCCAAGCCGGCCTCGAACTCACAAATCTTCTTCTACCTCAGCCTCCCCAGTGCTGGGATTAAAGGCGTGCGCCACCACGCTTGGCAGGCTTTGACTTTTTCATTACAATAGAATGATTAAGGCACCAAACTTTATAAAGTGAAAAGGCTTATTTGGGTCCCAATTTTGGAGTGCATGAGACCTGCATTAGCTTTGCTTTGGTGAGGGCTGCATCCCGTTACAGCAGCAGGCAGTGAAAATACTGTGTGTGAGCAAGCAAGTCATTACATATTAAGCTAGGAACAGATGAGAGAGAGAAAGCCCCCATAGTCCCCTTCAAGGGCACAATTCCAGTGACTTAAAGGCTGAGGCCCTCGCACTCAAAGATTCACCTCTTCCCAGTAAGGCTGTCAAGGAAAGCAACCATTTAATCACAATGGACCCTCAAAGGACACAAACTATGTTCAACCGAAGCAGCCAGAAATCTGAGTGAAACTGGAAGGAGATATTACCTAGGTAATTAAAAAAAAAAAAGTAAAAGCCCATGCTGATTATATCCTGGAATTCAGCCTTGTATAAGGTTAAAGAGAAAACTCAACTGAGCCATGCTGGACTTCCTATGATGACAATTTCATGTAACTGTAAACTAATAAATTTTAATAAATTTATATTTCTGTCTCTGTGGTAATTAGAACCCTATAGAAAACAAATATCGTCGAGGGTATTACTGTAGTCATTTGAAAAAACTCAACCACATAAGAATATATTCAGATTATGTGGGTTTGTAATGTATTTTCTTAAGCATAAATAGTTTTGAAGAGGTTACTGTTAAATAATTCTTTGTATTTAAGGCTAATTTTAAGATAATTTTCACAAATTACCAGGAATGATAATACAGATTCTGTTTGATTCTTTTTTTTTATATATCTCAAGAAGATAAAGTTCATCTAGGTTCTTAACCAGGATTCAGATTTGGAGAGAATGTTGTTGACACTGAGAACAGCTAGAGGTTAGCTCTAGAATAACTTTATGAGTTGATTAATGTCTTCCTTAGATAATATGTTTATCTTAATCACCTATATTCAGAATGTGATTTATATGGAAACAGGATCTTTATAAAGGTAATCAAGTTAAAATGAAGTTATTATGATGAACCCTAACCCAATATTTCAGATCTTATGGAAGGAGAAATTTTGGAGATAGACTGACACACAAGGAAGACTGTTAAAGAGACACAGGGAGGATATCCTTTGATAAAGGCAGAGATTCTCATAATGCTGCAACATACCAAGGAATGTTGAAGATTTCCACAAAACCACAAGAAGCTGATAGACAGGAATGGAACAGGCTGTCCCTCTTCACCCTCAGAAAAAAACAATCTCACCAATAACTTCACTTCAGATTTCAGTCTCCAGAACTGTGAAATAACCCATTTCTGTTGAAGAGACTCACTTTGTGGTATTTTGTTATGGTGGCCCTAGCAATCTGATGTAGACTTAGTAGCAGGAAGTTTTTTACACTACAGTAAAAATCGTCCAAAGAGACCAAAAAAGAGTTTCGAGGTACACAGCAGAAAACGCCTAGTTTTCCCTGAGGAGATTGTTGGTAAAAACATAGATATGATTAAAAACATCATACCACAGTGCTATATGTGCACCCAAGTTTATAGCAGCACAATTTGTAATAGCTAAATCTTGGAAACAACCCAAATGCACATCAACTGAGGAATGGATAAAAATGATGTGGGGCTGATGATTTGGCTCAGTGGTTCAAGCACTTGCCCGGGAAGTGAAAGATCATGAATTCCAACTCCTGTACAAAAAAAAAAAAAAAAACAAAAAACAAAAAAACTGGTATTTTTATATAATGGAGTACTATTCATCTATCAAGAAAGATAAACTCAAGCCTTTTATAGGTAAAAGGATACAACTAGACTCCATACTCATGACTGAAATAAGTCAAACTCCCATGTGTAAGCATCGTCCAGTCTTACTACCGTAAGAAACTAAAAGAATAATTAAGATATGAAATCTGCAATAGACATTGAGAAAGGGAAAGAAACTACTCACAAGGAAAGAACAACTGGGATGGGGGAAAGGAGAAATGAAGAAAGGGAAAAGAAAAATATATAATTATATGATAGCTAACAGAACTGTACTACTAATTTCTTTTAGTTCATTGAAAAGATCAGTTTGTACTTATATTAGTTGATTAACTTGGCATACCTATCTTTTTTTTTTTTTTTTGGTACCGGAAATTGAACTCAGGACCTTGCGTTTGCCAGGCAGACACTTTTGCTGCTGAACAGTATGCCCAGTCCATGCCTGTATCTTGTAATCTGAGCAACTACTTTGAGGACTACAATGCACAACATATTAATAATTGTTAATTTCTTAACCTGTTTTGAAACTCTGTATCATTGCTTTTATTTTTATTTACTTTTCTCTCTTTAAAATAAAAATAAAGAAATCTAGTTGTGAAAGGAGATTTCGCTGGCGGTTCAGGAGGTAAGCTTTAGAGAAATGCTCTATCAACTGAGATAATATGTGTGGTCAAGTACACATGTTTCTAGAAATACGAAAGTTAAAGGTGCTTTTGGGGAGGTGTAGAGCAGAAATACAGAACGTGTTAGTGGAAACTAAAGAAAAGATGATCCATGCTAAAAAGTGGCAAAGGATTTGCCCGAATTCTATTTTGTGAATGGAAAGTAATTTGTAAGTACTGAACTCGGTTGCTTAGTTGAAAATATTTTTAAACAAAGTATTGAAGTGAGGCTTGGTTTCTCCTCCTTGCTTACGTGAAAAGAAAGATAAACTGAAGAATGGACTCTGCCTCAGGACTACAACATAGAAATCCTGCCGGATTTTCACAGCAGATTTTGAATTCCCAGCAAGTTTTGGACTGAGGATGTAATATCAATGCTTGCCTCAATTTCCAGTTTTCCTAACCTGAAAGATTTTTGTACTTATTGTTGTCCACAACTGTGTAGGACAATTATTTAAAATTCCAACCTCAATGTCTCTTTCTATCCTTCTCCACATATGTGTATATATGTATATATTCACAATATAAATGTAAATACAGACAGAGTTTGTGAAGAGACTTCGATGTGTGGGAAACCGCAGTAGTCAAGGAAATAATACACTGGTTATTGCTTTAGGAAGTTTACTCTATTTGTGGTGTGTAAAAAAATGGATCGAATAGGAAAGTGGTCTGTTTCTCTGGATAACCAGGACTAATATAGATGCTAGAAAATGTAAACATATACCCATATATTCTCTGTTTCTTCCATTTTACAAAAGGATACCCTAAAGTATTTTAACTTCTTTCTTCTTGGTAATTTTATTTCCTAACCTCTGACTTCAAAAAGTCTCTGAACATCACAGGATTTTTTTGCGACCTTTTTACAAATGGCTTCTGAAACATTAGCCCTGAGCATTTTCCTAAGTTTCAGTTATAATTATTTATTGGATATTACCTGATACCTAAAATTTCACATTTTGATAAACGGCAATGGCTATTCTTCAGTTTACCAAATGTGAGAAAGTTTGAAGTTGCCCTGAATTCCTCCTTTCCACATCAAATCATCTATGTTCATTGTCTCCAAATGTCTGTCACCCCTTCTTCCTCATCCTCTGCCACTGATCTGCTGCCAGAACTTGCTGTGTCTTCTCGAGATTATCAAAATAAAAAGCTATTCTTTTTTTCTTGTCACCTCAACAGTTTTCCTTCTCAATAAATTCCTTACATTATCAGAGTAAACATTCTAAAGCAAAAAGCCTGATTTGCAGTTTTCTTCCATACAGTGGTTTTTGCACAGGATAATGGTGAAATGCTAGCTATCCAGGCCTTTTTAAAGTCCTTCAAGAACTGGGTCCAGTTTTTTCATACATACATATATCTCATGGAAAGTTTTTCCTCTTCTCCCTCATTTTCTTCTCCCTTATTTTAAGTCTAATATAAAAGTGGTTATAAAACTCCAATTTACATTCCAAATTTTTAAAAATTTTAAAAATCACAGTTTATAAACTGGACCCAAGAATTCTAGGATGTAGTTTATACTGTAGACACAAGATGGCACCATATTAGTGGCCTAACACCAAAAGAGATACACGGCATGAGTATAATACATAATTGTGTGTATAAATTTAATGACTGTGATAATGTTAGTTTAGAACATTTATTAATGATGTTGCTGGAGATAAAAATGATCTACAAAGTCAATAATATTGAAATAAAATTTTTAGGTGGTAAGAGTTATGTACATGTTTTTATTTATAATTCCTTTTTTTGTGGGCTGACTTGTGTTCCTCTACTGCTAAGATTCATATATTAAAGCTGAAACCTCCACTACCTCAGAATGTGACTGTGTTTGGAGACGTGGGTCTTTAAAAAGGCAATTATGTTAAGTGTGGGGATTATCATAGGCTCAAATCAAGTAGAATTGGTGCCCTTTAAGTTAAAACACAGGTATCTATAGATGGAAGACCATGTGAGGAATCATCAAAAAGGCAGTCCACATACCAAAGGAAAAGCTCTCAGAAGAAGTTAACTTTGTAGACACCTTGATATTGGACTTTCTAGCCTCCAAAACTGTGAGAAAATAAATTTCTGTTGTCTCAACTACTCAATTTTTGATATTTTGTTATGGCAGTGCTAGCAAACTAATATACACTTCACTATGCTTCAAAACATAATGGAACAGCTGTGGATCAATATAAGAATGCAACCTCCACATTATACACTTGTTCTTAGGGGAAAATGGCTTGTGATTTATGAGTCTCCAACCTTCACGAGCTGTTTAGAAACCCTTGCTTCAAAATATCTCTGTCCTGAATTTTGAACATAATATTCTGCAAGTATTAAGCAATACTGTAAGTTATATGTTTTTACTCATCTGTACCTTTGCTCAGCAGTGCAGAGGTGAAGGAGCACTGAAAGGTGCAGGCACTACGTCAGTCTGCTTGAGCTCTCTGTCCTGTTTGATCACTGTGTGCTTCTGGGTAGTTAGTTAAAATAGGTAGGCCACATTTTTCTCCCATCTGCAAGAGAAATAAGACTCCTGTATCAGAAGGGTCTGTGAAGACAAAACAAAGTAATGTGTAAAAATTGTGTAAAATAGTGCTGAGAACAGAGAAAATGTGATTATGCTGTTGATTATCCCTCTGATTGAAGAGGCCCTAGATATTTGGGGGGGTGTAAACTATCCTTCAAAGCACAGAAGTAGTACCACTGCTTTTGGAAGAGTCAGTGACTTCGCCTCTCTTTCTTTCCCAGGTTGAAAAATAAACTTGTTTTGTTTAAAATATTGCAAAAGATAAGCTTTGTTTTCTAGCAATCTGAACTCAAAGGTGGACTTTTGCATTCATTTATTTATTGTCTTAACCCATTGAGTGTTGCCACAGTAGTTGAAGTGGAATAGTTTATAAGGAAAAAAGGTTTATTAGCTCACAGTTCTTGAGGCCTAAGAGCATGGTGCTGGCGTCCATTTCTAGTGTGGACCTCATGGTGGAGAGTGTCGCATAGCAGAAGTGCAGATGAGAAAGGTTACCCACGCCAAGGAAGAAGCAAGAGATCAGAGAGGGACCACATTTGCTTTTATAACAGCCTGCTCTCACGGGAACTAACACAAGAGTGGGAGGATCACATTAATCCTTTCCGCCTTGACACCCTTATATTTCCAAGTTTCCAGTATGTGAATTTTTGACAACACACTTAAACCATATCCAAGCCAAAGCACCTATTATACAATTTCAAACAGTTCACTCAATTTCTTCACAGCCAGTACATTCTCAGACACAATGGTGCTTAAGAGTCTTCTGATGAAGGTATTTTTCCTGTTAGCCTCCTATGATATTGCAGTGTTTCTAAAATGTAGGAATAATATCTCTAAAGGTTTCAAGTAAGTTTAGGTGAGTAATGGACATGGCATTAAGGTCACTGAATTATACAAAGGAACTTCTTTCAACTTTATTTCAGTATTTGTGATTAGGTCTACAAGAAAAATCTGGAAATAGTACTTTCAAATCTTTATTAGTACATTTGCAGTATATGATTACATTCATCGTGTGAAGTCAGTACATGTACCTAACACGTATTAATTTTTCTTCAGTTCCTTTCCCCTCCCCTCTTTTTCCCCTCTTTCTCTGCTGTCTTTTTGAAAAAGATCTCCATTTCCTAGTATGTATTCTTTTTTATTTTACTCTTTGTATTTTAGGTTTCTCATATAAGAGAAACCAAGCAATATTTAAGCTCATGTGTTTGACTTATTTCACTTATCATTATGGTCTCCAGTGCTTTTTAAAAAAAAATGACCCAAATTAATGTTCTTCATGGCAGAATAGTACTCCACACACCACATTTGTGTATAAACACCCTATTTTCTTTATCCATTCATCTTTTTGATAGAAAATGACTTCCAGGATAGTTATTGTAAGTTGTGCTGTTATAAACACAGGTATGCATATACCACTGTAATATGATGTCTTTAATTTTGGGGGGAAGATACCTACAAATGGAGTAGGTGAGTCAAATGGGACATCGAAAACATCTATACATTTCCAGCAGTAGCCCCGAGGACTTTGACCAACGAGGCACCGGACATTTGGAGGACTTGGATCAGGGATATTTGCGCAGCCCTTATTACCTGAGGTCTCTTGCTTATCTCCCCACTTGACATCCCCCATTGCCCCACCCTATAAAAAAGGCTCCATTTTTTCCCTCTGTACCCCTCAAAGATGGCCTTTCACCCTCTGCAACCAGGCACAATAAATTTCATGCCATGTTGCTTTAGCACAAGCCTGGTAGTCTCAGCTGCTCTCTGCCTTGTGCATTTCTTACAGTTTTTAACAGCCCAGCTGTTAATGATGATGACTACAGCCCCCTTAAATTCCTGTTTGGGAAGGTTCCAGGGTGCCCAAAGGATTTACTTTTTGTTCCAGTCAATATCTGAAGGCAGGGACTCGGTCTCCCAGTTTCTGTCGGGAAGGAGACCAACTTTCCTAAGCACCACTTAAAAAAGCAGGAGTTTCCCACTAACCTCTCTAACCTTTGATAAATTTCCACTCCCTTGATTATTCAACTCCAGTTGTTTTATTCCCTACCTATCATCCCCCTTTAAAATGTGGTCAATTTCTGTTGAAGTCTAAGTTGAACAGAACTTAAGTTTAGTTCACTCTGGACCCACGTTCTCTACGGCAGTATGTTGCTACTTAAAACTCTCTTAGCATTTTAGTTACAGGCTATGTCTACGTTTGCTAGAATACGGTGAAGACCAGTGAGGATAATATTCAAATCACTGAAGTCTGGGCACTTAAAGTTATCATGCTCGGTTGCATTTAAAGAAACAAAGATGACATTTGAATTAGTTGTGTAACAAGGACTGCTTTGATTCATAATAGTTCTGTTACAGGAAACTGAGTCAGACAGAAATCTTATAGCCAGTCAGATAGGGCTAGGTCCTTGAAAGAGCCAGTGCAGAAGTTTAGATACCTTGTATCCTCTGAGGAGACAGGCACCTCTTGCTGTGGGCCAGATATCAAGACAAAAGGCAGACCAAATACACCCATATCCTAAGGATTGATATTCCAAATAGTTCTCTACCACCCTGAGGCAGTAAGGAGTCAGCATCCCAACCCCTACAGGAAGAGTCACTACTGTTAAGCATCCCCCGCTTACTGTGTGACTCCTTTCCCCATTTGTCCTTGATTTAATCAAATCTACCTGAGCAATTAATCTTATTGGTTAACTGTAGTTATGACCCACCTTATGCCCACCTTGCAGGTTCCCATTTTCCCCGCCTTGGACCCATCTAACCTCATGGTTTTACTCTATAAAAGTCCCTAAAAATGACAGTCTTTGGCAACCCGCTCGGGTCCCCTTCTGTCCCTCAGACAGAAGCTTTCTTTCTCTCAATAAATATAGTCTGCTCTTACCCTCTGTTGTTCCTAAAATTCATTCTTCGATTTTAGAGAACACGAACTCACTCCAAACATATAGTAGGTTGAGAGATCCATTCCCCCATATCATTTGGAGGTCTGGGATCATTTTTTCCTATATCAGTTCTACAAAAAAGAGCCTGTTAACAACAATTTCTGACCCCAAGAAATCTGCCAAATGAAAAAAATGCTCAAAGGTTTTGGACACAGTATGTAGGACTTAACTCCAAATGGTGAGTTGAACGCAGCTGTGATGTTCCTCCTTCACACTCAACTCTGGACATTTCAGAAAAGTCCAAGGAAAGTACTAGGAGACAGACACGATGTCCTTCCTCTATTTCTACTTAGCCAGAGCGCTGTGCTTTGTAAGGTGCGCATTTGATGAAAGAGAAACTTTAAGATCACAAAGCTATGCATTTAAGACAAACGCTTTATTCCTTCGATACTTTCCCGGATTCACTATTTCAATGTTTCCCGTTTCTGATGTACTTTTAGTATTTCTGCAATAACAGGCAGCACGAGGACTACACGTAGACTTCCAGTTTTAAAAGTTCCATTACACTCTATTAGCTTGTGAGGAGGCTAAGTCCCACCGATGTGGCAAAAGTATCCTTCCTCCTTGACCTAAACTTCAGCTCGTGCAGCTCTCCCTTCCAGGTGTGGGTTGGCGAAAGGCAGCGCAGGCTCAGCAATCAGATTCGCAGCCGCACATCCGGCTCGAGCCCTCCCTCCCTGCGTGTTCTTGTGCAAGTCACCGGGTCTGGTCTCCACTTCGTGAGGTAGATTGAGGAACTCATGGGACACACACTGCCGGAAATCATTGCGGAACAAACGCAATCATCTGCTATTGTCTTACGATGCCTAGCACAGCTATAGGTACGCCTCTGCTCACGTGACCTTCACGCCCGGTCTGGGCGCCGAGCTGACGTCATTCCGCCCGGTGACGTACTTGAGTCACCGTGCGCCGGGTTCCCGGCGTCTGATGGGAGCCTGGGGTGAGCCTGAGGTCGAGTCTCGCGGGAACCAGAGTCCTCGTGGCGTGGTCTAGCGGGGCGTTTAGAAACAAACGCCGCCTACAGTATGGCTCCATGGCTTCTCCAGACCATCTCCTGACGGCTCGGCGCTCGGGCCATGTGGACCCTCGCGGGCCGGGGCTGTCGGTGCGGACGCGTGCTCCTGCCATGGGGTCCAGGGGCCGCACGACCCGAGCTGCCCAGGCCCCGGCCCGCGCCCAGCCTCGGGGCCGCTGCGGAGTCCTGGGTTAGCGACAGGCTCTGCAGTTCTGCAGGGCTCAAGGTGATCGCCTCTAAGCCTCTGACGCCTCCAGCTTTAGAATTTCGCACGTGCGGGCTTCCAGGGATGGGGTGCGGACCCAGCTTCTAGTTATTTAAAGGGCAGCAGACCTTGGATCTCCGGGTTGCACACCGCTTTTTAGACCTACTGCACCTCCGATGTGACCTTGGGCTGGTCATTTAACTTCCTTAGAAGCTGATGGTGTAACCTCCCTTTTCCTGCAATTTATTGGCCATGTGATCTTTCTTTGTTGAATGCAATACCAATTAAACATTCATTGGCAATTTGCGAGGTTTTGCATACAACTTTTTTCAGTCTAATGTCTAGAATGCAAGAAGCCCTAGTTAATGTCTTCCATTTGTTTGTTTGCTTGCTTGCTTCCTTCCTTTCCTCCTTCCCTTCCTTCCTTTTCACTGATGCTGGGGTTTGAACACAGAGACTATTTGGTCTCATCCCCTACGTCCCCAGTCCTTTTTAAAAAACTTTGTTTTGAGACATGGTGTCACTAGTCTCTAAATTGTCCAGCCTGGGCTAGAACTTGTGGTCTCCTGCCTCAGCCTACCAGAACGCTGGGATTACAGGTGTACTTCAGCCAGGAAAAAAAAAAAAAAAAAAAAAAACCCTGTATAATTTTGATTCTTGTGATTTGAGGTGGGGAATTCAAAACACGAGAAACCACAGTACTGATAACTGAAGTTGAGTTAGTGGACGAACAAGTCTTTCTATTATTAATCACTTTGGCTTTTTCAAAGATAGCTGAGGTTTTAAAACGATTTGTATACATTTGTCAGTTTTTATCAAGTTGTATACATTTATCAATTCAGAGTTGTTAAAAAGTTCTGTGAACTTTTGACTTGAATGGACCAAAAAAAAAAATCGCTAAAAATACGACTCGTATTTTTAGCAGAGTTTAAAATATAATTGTACTTTTATCTGTCCCGCACCAGTGATAAAAAGAAAAGGTGAATTTTATACTCATCATAACTTTCCGTTGTTTACTGAGTATGAAACTGATTAGAATGAAAGAAAATGTTTAAAGTTAAAAAAACAGGGTGTTACAAGGGAATATCAATTTTCACTTTTTGTGTGTCTCTTTTACATTATGTTCACACTAAAAAACGGAATTGATTTTAAAATAATTAAAAATTATCAGTGGTAAAAGCTCCCTTTTTATGTAATCTTTTTTCTTTCTCTCAAGAGAGGTTGCAAAGTTATAAAGTTGTGTATAAATTAAACTTCGAAGACTGTATTCAGAACTCAGAAATTTAAACAGACCTGATTGATCATTAATGTGTGATAGAAGCAGAGAATTTCCTTTTATTCTTTTAGCTTTTCTGTAGCTCATTTACTTTAAGAGTGTTTGCCAGATGAGGCATTCTTCAAGGAGTTGTGAATTTTCTTTTCTCCATGAAAATAAATTGAATTCCTGATTGACCCTGTATGTAGGTTGTATTAAGTAAGCGCATTTTATGTAGTTCAATAGTCATCTTTAATTATGGAACTGATGTATTTGATGAGTCCTCTTGTAAAGAGTTCTTTGTAATATGAACTTAGGCATTTTCTCAACTGTCAGAAAATATAAGCTATAAATGCTAGAAGTAAAATCACTCAGATTAAAAGAATCTTCTTTGAATTAGTATACTTGTTTCATAGTATGCAAAATTTATACACCTTAATGTGGCATTTTCTTTTTTAGGAAAAACCAGACATGTCTAAATTTCCTGTTGAAGATATTAGAAATTTCAGTATCATTGCACATGTGGATCATGGCAAAAGTACTTTAGCTGACAGGCTGTTAGAACTAACAGGTATTTTCATTTACATGCGTGACTGCTGTAACTGCAAATTTACCATGCCCTCTTAAATTTTGTTTTTAATTTTACATGAAATATTCTCTTTTGCAAAGCCCAGAGAAATATCAGTGTTTCTGTTTATAGGAACAATTGAGAAGACAAAGAATAATAAACAAGTTCTTGATAAGCTGCAAGTGGAACGAGAAAGAGGAATCACTGTTAAAGCACAGACAGCATCTCTATTTTACAATTTTGAAGGAAAGCAGTACCTTTTAAATCTTATCGATACACCAGTAAGTTACATCTTCCTTTGCTTTTTGTTTTCTGATTATTTTAGTGTCACTGTAACATGCTACAAAGAACTGCAAAAATGTCTTATGTTTAACAACTCTTTAAAGTTTGCCATGTCCCTCCCCCAAAAAACTATAGTTAACCTTAAAAAGTACCACTATTTTTGTTTCTAGGGCCATGTTGATTTTAGTTATGAAGTATCCAGATCACTTTCTGCTTGCCAGGGTGTTTTATTGGTGGTCGATGCAAATGAGGTAGGATTTTTCAATTTATATAATGTAATATTCCTATTTGATTATTTTGAGAGGTAGTCCTTAAAATATGTTGGAAATAAAAATATTTTTAAATAAAAATATTATGTTGGTAAAACTTATAGAGTAATTACATTAAAGCATCCTATGGGTTGATTAGTTCATCTTTTACATTGTTCAAGATGATCAGAGGAATTGTTGAAGATGTTCTATTTTTTGTAGAAGTGTAATGCTCTTATTATCAGTACATGTTACCAAAACCTTCCCCATAATTTCAGCTGTTCTTATCTGAGTTCCATATTGGTTTGTAGCAGAACTTAAGTATCATATATTTTCAGGTAATGTTTGCTGATTTTAAGGCAATAATTTAAAAAGTACTTCGTTTGATAAAAAATACCAGTAGTCCTACCAAATTCTTTTGTGGTATAAGTGTAAAACATAGTAACACATTCAGCAAAGAGCCATAGAAAGCCATGATACACAGTATTAAAATGTTTTTGATATGCACGTTTTTCACAGCATCTTCATTCAAGACTCCAAGGGACTTTTTCTGTTATTTCACTGAGCATTTCTTGAACCTGCCAAGGAAAGTCAGTCTGCATTCATAGTCAGCATACATAATAGCAGGCTTTATACACTGTACCACGTGACTGTGTCTTGAGCCTTTGATGCACTTGAAGCTCTATGTTTCATCCATTTCTGGTGACTGACACATTTCCTAACACACAGAGGGACTTCCAATAGATGTTTCCTGAATTGAAAGAAATTACCACAGGGAATGATTCAGGTGCATGGAGTGTAAGCCCCATAGTTTGTATTTTATCACTGTGTGAGGCTTACTATAGAATGTCCACTGGCTCACCCTGCTTTGTTTGGCTAAATCAGCAATCTTTATTTTGAGCCCCAAGACAAAACTACAGAGAAAAGTGGGATGACTGGTGTTAATCAACTTTTTGTCGCTATACTGAAATCCTTCAGATAATCATAGAAAGTTTATTTGGGGTCTGTATTGGAGGTTCTAGTCCATGACTCATTGGCCCTATTGCTTTGCACCTATGGTAAGGCAGCTCATTGTAGCAGGCCTGTGCAACAGGGTAAAACCACTCATCTTATCAGCCAGGAAGCAAAAACGGAAGAGAAAGGGACCAGGATTCCACTGTCCCCTTGAAAGAGACAGCCTTAATGACCTAAGGATCTCCCCAAGGTCTTATCTCCTAAATAATAAAACCCTGCTGACCACGCCTAACGCATAGGGTTTGGGGGACATTCACAATCCAGATTATAGCAGGCAGATACGTGGTATGTTGTTTAATTTTGTTTCTAGAGTCATGTAAAACTAATCTTGATATAAGTGGATGGAATGCTTTTTGTGATAGATGGTAGAATGATCATCTCAGTCTTATGTCTTCATATTTCCAGGGTATTCAAGCTCAGACAGTAGCAAACTTCTTTCTTGCTTTTGAAGCACAGCTATCAGTAATTCCAGTTATAAACAAGGTAATTATAATAAGATACCAGTCCTACTTATTATTTCAATTTCTAGAAGTATACTTAGTGTTTAAGTGTCAGGTGCACTATTTTTTATATGTGGAAAATCCAGCTATTTATTTAGTATGTTGGTATGATTTGTGTCTTTAAGCTGCATGTAAGAGATGTGCAGGTCTGACTCCTATACCCTTGTCCATAGTTGAAAAGGTAGTGCCTCTCAAGCACATGTCACAAGGGAAAGGAAGGCCATTTCTATAGGAAAGAGGTGCAGGTAGACAAAACATGTCTGTTATATACATATACATGTTCATCATACTAAATATACATAGAAAATATAGAAAAGTATACATAGAAAAGGGGCTTATGGTCTAAGAGAGAATCTTTATGATTCTCTAAGAGAGACTCTCAGAGCCCACAAAACTCAGAGCTTACCTGAGTAATGGTTATAAATATCAATTTATCAAAATTAAGAATATTAACTTATAATCGTTGCATTAAAATATTTTTCTTTATATGAGGTTAGTTTCAGAGAACCAAGACTTGGACAGGCTTGGTGGCACACACTTGCAATCCCAGCACTCAGGAGACCTGAGGCAGGAGGATCACATCTAGTTCAGGGCCAGCCTGGGCTACACAGTGAGTCCAAGGCCAATCTGAACTGCATAGTGAGAACTTGTCTCAAAAAAAAAATAAAGAGAAGTAAGATTGCCCATAGGTAAGACAGATTGTTATCAGATTTCATGTAATGGTAACTTAACTTTTAAAATCAGGCCATATGATGCTAATTAATAAGCTTTAAAAATTATATTGTTTATGTATCATTTAAATTATTTTGAGAAAACCATCGAGTGAATCAGTTTAAAGCAGATAAGCTTTTAAGTATCTCTAATAACTGTTAAAACATAATACCATAATACATTTTATTTTTATTACGCATTTTATTTTTATTACACTAACAGTGGATTTTTTTTTTTTTTTTTTTTTTTTTTTAAGATAGATCTGAAGAATGCAGATCCTGGAAGGGTTGAGAAACAAATTGAAAAAGTATTTGATATTCCAAGTGATGAATGCATTAAGGTAAAATAGCTTTCTTTTGAAAAATACTGATTATACTACAAAAATTCTCAGATAATTGGACCAAGTGGTATATGAGGACATGGCATTGTATAATATTTTTATAGTTTTACAAGTCTTCTATTATTTCATTTAATTCTTACTAGAAACCCATTTTACATTATTATGACATACAGAAATTATTGCTATGTTATATTTAAATGAACTCAACTTCATAAATTTTATCAGTTTCCTAGGAACACAGGTTTAGTTAGTCACTGTGCCAGGACTAAAACATAGGCCTTCTGAAATTCACTGTAGTATCACACACATTCCTCATTTAACACCTGAGTTCCAGTCCTACAACTAGGTTATTAAATGAATTAGTCACTAAATGAGGAATTGTATAGTGTGTACATTACAATATTCAGAACAGAGAAACAGTCAAAGGAAAATCTAACTTTATGACAGCTTTTATTTGCATAACTTACATGCAGTATTATAATACATAACAGTATAAAACTATAGTACTGTACAATATAATCAGCAAAAATTACAGTACTATGTAATCAAGGTGTACTGTGCATAAAAAAGATATTGTATAAACGAGATACATTTAACTTTAAAAAAAAAAAGGATGGATCTTAAGTCTGAGTGGTGGCTTGTAAGTCCAAACAGTCATTAAACAGGTAGTTCATTAAAGGAAGAATATATGTATTTGTTAAATGCCATTTTACCCCTGAAGAGCAAGTTCAAACAATTTGAAAACATTTGTATTATTCATGGAACTGACAAAAATCTAACTCATAAAAATTGTTTTATAAAGCTCATTGTAGTTACGTAGGAGTTTTCAGTGTGCATGTGGTATTTAAAACTAGAAAATGGAGAAATGGATGTGATTTTTATGGGAATTTAGGAAACTAGATTTATTTATTTATATCAAAATTATTGCCAATGTAAATTTGAATTCTCATTTACTTTTAAAATGACGGTTTGCTTATTAAATAGCCACAATCAAACTGCTATCCTACTTGGAGACTGTTATTGAAGCAATTTACCATTTTTCTCTCAAACTTAAGTTGGTTTGTGAAAGAGCAGATTTCAGTTGAAAAACTGGGTTTTTAAAATCCTGAATATTACATACAACCTGGTAATAACTGAATAAAGTCGTATTTTTTTCTTGTATAGAATACATGCTGTTTAATTAGGTTTAATCTAGAGGAACTTCATACAAGGTAATCAACTGTAACTATAGTTTTTATATCCAAATTTTCTTTTATTTAATTACAAGCAACTTCTGATGTAACCTCCACAAAATTCATTCAGATACTTGTTTATTGTCTTTGTGAGGTGTAGTATTGAACAAATCATACAAAACTTCTGCATCTGTATTTGCGAAAGCAGTCAATAAATAAAGTAAGCATAGAAATTACTGAACAAGACAAGATATTCATTCAATGAATTATATTCTATATGAAATAGCATAATAATGGAAAACCCTTTTTTCTCAAGAGTACTGTACTATGATATGGAATAACTCAGGGATAGCTTTTTCTGGTAAAACTGAGACTGAAGGAATGAAGAGTTTTTAGAAAGCTGTTTCAAGAATAGGAAATAGAAAATACAAACATTTTAAAATAGGACAAGCTGTGGCCTTTTGAAGCAATAGAATGTGGGCAAGATGGCTTTATAGGTGTATGCAGGATTCAAGTCAGCTGGGACTTCTGATGTGCCAAGGAGTTAAAAATTATTCTAAGATAATGAAAGAACTTTAAAGTGACATAGGGAAATAAATTGTTCAGTTTGCCAGGAAAACCAATTAGCAGTAGCAGCCCAAGTAGAAAATTGTCATGGCTAAGTATGTGCTGGAGCCATTGGAGAAATGGAGAAATAGGGTGCTTACTTTTAGGTATAAGACTGAATGATAGCTTACATGTAAAGAATTATTTATCAATATGTTGATAAGTAGAGGAGAAAAGGTCTGGAGAGAAAACAAAGAGCTCTGTTTGGACAGAGTAAGGTTGAAATGACTATTAGATAGTCATGTAGAGATTTTGTGTAGACAGTTCTGGCTTCCGTAGAAAGATACTGGTTAGAGGTAGATGTGTAGGAGTTACATCAGCTTACATGTGGTATTTAAAGCCAAAGACATGAATATGATTTCCTAGAGAGAAAAATGTATTTAGCAGTGTCCTAGAAGTGAGACTGTATACTGTCAAATTAGGGTATTACGAGTAAAAACTCGAGAAATTTTTGAAAGGACAGAGCCAGGAAAGAATCAGATTTGCAGAGAAATAGAATTCTTCTAACAAGGGAAAGCAAAAAAGTTGTAGATACAGTGCAGACAGGTTTGTGTGTATGAGTGCGGGAGTTTTTGATATTTTCTCTTTCCTTCACGAGATGAAAAACGTAAGTCACTAATGGAAGTGAATTGGCCAAGGTAAGAAATGTGTGGGTTGAAAAGGTAGTTGAAAATAATGTACTAGTAATGGAAATTCTCAAGACACTTCCTGGGACAGCCAGGAAATGTTAATTATACACACTGAAATCTGTAATCATGAATTTGAAGAAAAGAACCAGACTGGTTATCTGATTTTTCTCTAGTTATATTAAACTGTTCCATGTATGGAGAAGGCACAATATTGGATGCATTCAAAGTTGAGGTTTTGCAGGCTGCTTGGGATAGGAAGATAAAGGAAACATTGTAAAAAGTGATTGTAGATGGTAGACCTTCAAGTCCCACATTGAAATGGGAGTGGGAGGTAATGGTTAAGAGTAATACATTCAGTACATAAGTTAAAACTTATTGTAAAGAAGATACTAAACTCTAGAGTACTGGTTCTCAATGGGTTGTGATTCTACCCTCCAAATATTTTAAGTTGTTAAAATTGGGGGAGGTGGGTATTGGCATCTTGTGAGTAAATGAAATGCACTACTTGGTGCTGAACCTCCTGCAGTACACAGAGCAGCCTCCCCAAACAATGAATTTTCTGGCCCAAAATGTCAGTAGTACTGATGCTGAAAAATCTTGCTATAGAGTAAGTTTGAAAGGTGAGTGTAAGTTTTCAGAGAATGGGTTTTGAAATAAAGATTTCAGATATAGGCTATTTAGTAATGATGACAAAGGTCAGTCATAGGCATGTGCCTAAGTCTTGGCTTGCTTTTGAAGAACAATAGAATACCAGTGTACTTTGTTGTTGCTTGCCAGCTACATATGTTGTTGACCAAATATGAATAATGTAAGTACTCAAACATGAATAATCATTTCATTTTTCAGGTGAGGAAATGGAAGGTCAAAACTGTGAGTTTTGACTGAAGTCATATATTCTATAGAATAACATGGTATTTTGAACTCCATCTCTTTTCCTTCAACACCATAAGGAGAATATTTTTATAATCAATCCTAGAGCCATAGAACCACCTAAGTGTAGTACAAAGAGCTTTTGAGTCAGTATATGTTTAGTTTGTGCTTTTTTCCTTTTACTGTATTCAAATTCTTTCTGATTGTAACTCACAAGTCATGAGTATAGAAAAGTATAGTCTTTAAATGCTTTTTTTTTTTTTTTGACATATATGTTTTTAGATTTCTGCTAAACTTGGGACAAATGTTGAAAGTGTTCTTCAGGCAGTTATTGAAAGAATTCCCCCGTAAGTATTTTCCTGTTTTTATACTAGTCAAGGACCACAAATTTGATTTAACTTAGTAGATATGACAAGTTCACTTTCAGTGAATGAGAGTTTTTGCTTTTAGAAATACACAAAAGGCAAATACAGAACAGTAAAGTGAATAAAAATAAAGAATAATAGGGATCTCTTCTTGATAATCATAAAGAACTTTAGTACATTGGCAATTACTGGTCTTTGTTTTATACAAACAAATATATTAAATAATTTAAAGATGGTCATTGATTTCAAACTGGAGGTTGAATAAAATTTAATAAGCCATATTTTATACAAAGGTTCTTTTGTTTTGACTGTTAGGTATCAACCTTTCTCAAAAACCAGAATTACACATAACACCTAAGTTGAAACTAAGCATTTTATTAAGATTTTAATTTTTTAAACTTATGTTTAATAGTCCTAAGGTGCATCGCAAAAATCCCCTAAGAGCTTTGGTGTTTGACTCCACCTTTGACCAGTATAGAGGTGTGATAGCCAATGTAGCATTGTTTGACGGAATGGTTTCCAAAGGAGATAAAATTGTATCGGCACATACTCAAAAGACCTACGAAGTTAATGAAGTAGGAGTTTTAAATCCTAATGAGCAGCCAACTGTTAAATTGTAAGTAATTTCTGTTAGTAACTAAAATGCTTATTTGCATGCATTTCTGTTTCTGCCTCTTTCAATTTAGTGTGCTTAGAATGATCCCAACTGGGTAACTTAAAGACTGATTCATTGCAGCTGTATAGCAGACTGTCAGAAAGAGCTCAAGTGTGACAAACGGTGGAAACTTTCATGGAAAGAAAATATAAATGGTTTTTATTCTTCATGACTAGTTATGACTAATTTAATGATCTACTGCAAATTGGATCCTATGTTGATGTATTTTATGGGACAAGGAAAGAGTTCCCTCTAGCTATGTCCATATTGAATTTTTTTTTCCTTACACTTAATTTCATTACAAACAGGCTTGGTAACATAAAGAAATGTAGAAATTTTCATTCTATTCTTTAATGTGGAATTTATCATAAAACTTTGATGAGCCAAAATTAAGGGAGGGGGATTAGCAAGGTAGTGTGTATTAGAAAAATAGATCTGAGTTCACTTATAAAACAACTAGTCTGTTGTGTGCTTAGTCTGTGTGAGATACCAATGAGCTATATGGCCTTGGGCATATAGTTTATGGTTTCTTAGGTCCTGGTGCCTCATCTGTAAAAATTAAGGAATTGAACTGGATGATCTCACAGATCACATTCAAGGGCTTAATGCTGTGTCTAAAAATCATGGTGCTCACTCATATTTTTTGAGTCAGAAAATTTCATTTTAGAGAGGTATTTCTAAAGTGTGTTTATATTCTGCCATATATTATTTAATATTATTGCATCTTCATTTAAAGTTCTTGTAGCTTATCCTATATATGTTTGTTATTGTGTGGGTAATATGTTTTAAATTAAGCTAAACCTCTAAAATTTTAGAATTTTTTTTCCTGTAAGACAGAAACTGGATACATGTCAGGTTTGTTGAGAGTTCACATTTTCTGCTTGGTTTAAAATTATGTTTTAGAAGTTTTCTAATTTGCAAAATGTTGGCAGTCATGAGGAATGTTTTAGGTTTGTGCAGAAGTTTTTTGGGGGTAATAGATAAGACATGGTGTGTTCTTCGACTGATAAACCCTGAGAATTGATATGTCCACGTATTTGTACTTTGATGAAGTTTTGTTTGGAAATTATGTGCTAGTTTTCCGTGAAGGCGGAACTAATTTAACTATGTCTGTGAAACACCAAAACAGTAAATATATGCATATACTAATTTTATTTAGATATGCAGGACAAGTGGGCTATTTGATTGCTGGGATGAAAGATGTCACTGAAGCACAAATAGGAGATACATTGTATTTACATAATCATCCAGTGGAGCCCTTGCCTGGGTTTAAATCAGCGAAACCAATGGTGTTTGCAGGTGAGGAGCTCACACATTTGAAGGTTAAGGTCAAGATATTTTTAAACTAAAGTCTGTGTCTGCAGTGAAAGAAAAATTACTAGCAGATAAACACATTCTAATTATTTTAAATAACTGCCAGTGCCATGATACTGTTGTGTTATATTTCCACATCAGTTAATAAATTTACATATATATATATATATATATATATGATGAAATTTTATATAGGAAATCATTTAGGACTCTTTAAATGAGCTGACATATAGGAAAGCATGGTTAATATAATCTTGTTTCTCTGAAAGTAGTTCCTTATTACATTTGAAACATTTTTCTAATTAAGATGTTTTTATTATGAATTATTGGTAGACATTTACTGAATGGCCTCTTCTTAGCTGGACTTTGTTATACTACTGTAGAACTGACAGAGGATATTGTAGCCTTGAGTATGTTAAGTTTGCAATTTTTTACTACTGTGTGATGCTAGAGACATTTGGAATAGGTCATCAAGTTATTGTATACCAAGGTGTCTAGCCTTTGGTTTTCTTATAATTTCTTTCACTGGGAATTATGCATTAAGTTTAATTTCCGTTGGGCAGTCAGTCATTGGGATTTTGAAGGACTGTCAAGATGTGGATTTCTTAGATGTGAAAAGAAAGATAATGTGATGAATCAGTTTTTGTTATTAAATTGTGAAAATTTATCTGGTTTAAATAAATAATATAAAGAGTTAAGAGTTAGGTGAAGTTTTCATTTCTGCTCCTATTATCTAATAACAGAGTTTTATTTATGGTTGTGGAATATCATGCTTTTGTTTTTTGAAGTACACAATTTGTTTTCCAATTAAGCCTAACTCCCATAATTCAATTGTTTTCTTCTATCTAAATCTTCTGTTAAAACATAAAAACATTGTTTGTTGTCTGAATCCAGTTATATATTCATTAAAACTAATGACTTAGCACTTCACAATTAATATGCATAGATTTTTAAGAAGCCAATGTTTTGTTCAAGCAAGTGTAGAGAAGTAATATGAAAGCTAAATAGTCAGTATTAAACTTGGCAGCACAATATATTAGCTTTGTTCTGTAGGTAGCTTATTACATGAGATAATGAGAAATCCATGTGTCCCCAGGAATGTACCCTGTAGATCAATCTGAATATAATAACCTGAAGAGTGCCATAGAAAAACTGACTTTAAATGACTCCAGTGTGACAGTACATCGGGATAGTAGTCTTGCCCTGGGTGCTGGCTGGAGGTAAGAGTCATTCATATTGTAGATTTCTTATTTTAGAGGAGAGTAAAGTAATGCATTGATCATGAACATTTCTGAAGATAAGCTCATCTTAATAAAGTGAATAAAACATTTTATATCTACCTTTTCCACATTGTGGCTTCCCATTTTATAGGTTAAGTTTTCCAGTGGTTTAAAATAGATATCAATGGAAGATTTCAATTTTATTATATAAATGATAGTAGCATTTAATTATGATGTGAATTGCCTGAATGATTCTTTTGATTTCACACCTCCTATATGATATAACAATAAGTTCACTAAAGGAAATAAGAAAGTAGAACCCATGAGACATAAATATTTTGGTGTTTGACATTTTTCTACCAGGTTGGGATTTCTTGGACTTCTGCATATGGAAGTTTTCAACCAGCGACTAGAGCAAGAATATAATACTTCTGTTATTTTGACAACCCCTACTGTTCCATATAAAGCTGTTCTTTCCTCAGCAAAGTTGATAAAGGTACTATAAATTATTTGTATGAACATAAGAAAGAAAACCAATACATATGCAGAATGTTAAAGAGAAAATTTTTAGTGTATTAATAGCTGAGTAGCTAGTAAAATGAAATATTTATTGATTAATAGTAATAAAAATTTGAACTGACTTGTCTAATAATGAAGAAACTTTTTATATGTAATTTTAACTTGATCTCCACGTTATCAAAACTAGTCTGTAACTGACATTAAAATACGAAATTAGTAATGTAAATACTGTTCTATATTTAGCACAAAGTTTAAAAATACAATTTGAGTCATAAGTAATTTATCTTTCAAAATGTGAAGCACTCATTTCTGTGGCTATGGGAAATTTTAGATTTTAAGTTAATAATAGAGACAATATTATTAATCTTAAACAAATACTGACTTTGGCATCTATTAGTATTTTCAAAAAAATTAGCTTAGTTATAAACTAATTATAATGCTATAAGTAAAATTTAAATGTATCCTCATACATTTTCTAAATGGTCCATAACATGTGCTTAGTAAATGTCAATAACCAAAATATTTATTAATAATTGTTGATAATACTAAATGATTACAATTGGAAGGTTTTTAAAAAAAGAAAAAGCATTCAAGAATTCTTTTGTTTCTATTAACTGCAGTAAGTTAACAAAAATTCTCTACTATATAAGTTAAAAACTTTGAGGAAAAATTATGTTAATATTTCTTAACAATTGTCTATTTTCCTACTTTTTAGGAATACAGAGAAAAAGAAATCACAATAATCAACCCTGCACAATTTCCTGATAAATCAAAAGTAGCAGAATATCTGGAGCCAGTTGTTCTGGGTACTATTATCACACCAGATGAATACACTGGAAAAATAATGGCACTATGCCAGGTAGAAGTGCATACAGTTTATTACAGAAGTTGGTGTTAGACCTTTGAAACAGTAGTTAATAGCTCAGGTTTTGAAAAACTTCCCCCTGCTACACAACTGAATTTAATAAAGAGATTTTTATATGTATCTGTCTGCTTAAAAATACATATATTTTTAAACTGCTTTGATTTTAAATAAGAAAACTATAATCAGTAATTTTTATGACATGTTAACCTACCAAATCAACATATTAACCCAAAAGAAATTTAGTATTTATTTATAAGTGGTCAAAAGTGATTTCTTACATTCTTTTTGGGTACTTCAAATTTAATATTGTTTGAAAGATAATTATAAAATTTTAGCACTCTAGATTGAATGATATCCCCCATTTTTCATTGTAGTTCTGGTCATACTGTAGTTAAGTAATCCACAAAAGGAATATAATAATGCTCCCCAAAAATTCCTTTGAAATACTGTAGTAGCACATATTGTAAAATGTGTTAAATACTAATTAGAAGACTTGAATTTTAGTTTTACAGTCACAAATTATATTGCAATTTTAGTCACTTAATTTCTCTAATTTATTTATAAAAAATTAGGAATGAGTAATAATTTGATTTACCACTAAATGAAATAATTGTAAGTTTTAAAAAAACTTAAAAATAAGGGATTAAAAGTTTTGGTCACAAGCATAATATAACTGAAATAAAAATGGTTGTATTAAAAAATACTGCTTGAAGCCGGGCGTGGTGGCGCACGCCTTTAATCCCAGCACTCGGGAGGCTGAGGTAGGCAGAGCGTTGTGGGTTCGAGGCCGGCTTGGGCGACAATGCGAGCGCAAGGCTGGCCTGAGCTACATAGTGCGACCCTGCCTCAAAAAACCAGGGCCGGGAGTTTGGCTCAGTGCCTTAAGTGCCTGCCCTGGCAGGCGCAAGGTTGTGAGTTCAATCCCCGGTGCCGAAAAAAAAAAATAATAAATAAATAAAAATAAAAAATACTGCTTGAGACATTGAAGAAATATTTCTTCATTTTATTTACTCTTTATTATTAAGATTTGTACCTTGGTAATTGACATCTTTATTTATCAGTTTAGATCAATATTTGAGTGAGTTATCGTTGAATACATTTTTTTTTTCCTGTTTTAGGCTCGAAGAGCAATTCAGAAACATTTGATGTTCATTGATCAAAATAGAGTTATGCTTAAATATCTCTTCCCTTTGAATGAAATTGTCATAGATTTTTATGACTCTTTGAAATCCCTGTCTTCTGGATATGCTAGGTAAAAAAATTAACAGGAATATCAAATGGCTAGACAATTGCTTTGAAATGCTGACAAGTATACTAATATTTCTCCTGTTCAGTAATCTCAGGTCTTTCGAGTTGAGAATCATATTCTAAAGTTAAAAACAGTTGCAATAACCTTTTAAGTGTTACAGAATATTTGTAATTTGCTTATAGGAGAAAAAGTTCTTTTATCATCAGTGTATTACTCTTAATCAAAAAAACTGATATTCTCTTCATGACGGGTGTATTCTATCTTTTGGTTAAGTATCGTCCATATTTCCAAAATGCTATTGTGACCTTAGTGGTATTTTTAAAATGTAGTTGTACGTTAAGCGATCCCAGAAGCCATCTATTTACATTTGAAAAACAGAAGTACATCTTCTGCCTATTAAACTGTAAGTGTACAGTTACACTTATGTATACTTTAATAACTTGGTCTTCCCGGGAATAAGTGTTCCATGCCATAAAAACCACTGTGTACCTCTTAGGAATATATGGAGCACAGCCAGATAAAAGTGAAAGGAAAATCAGTATTAACAAATAAGGGACTAAGGGCATAGAATTCGCGCAGTCTTTGGTTTTATGGCAAATAACTCCAGATGCCCTCACTATCCTAAAATGTTTACAGGATAGAAAAGTACACAGTAGACTATGAGAGATACATGAAACATGCCGGGAAAGTAGAAGGGAAGAAATGAAGCACACACTGATGTATATTAAGAGAAAAATTCCAGTGTTTCAGCCTGCCACACTCACCTGGATGTTTAACTTTATGAAATGAGCTTTTCAGTGAACAGAGTATACACAGGAATTCTTTTATGTTTGTTTATATTGAAAACTTATTTTCTACATTGTCACTCAGGTTTCTTCTATAGATCTTCTTTTAAACAAAACTTTCAATAAGTAAGTGGCAATTAAATTTAAAATGAAATGAGATGGCATTTTAAAGAATTACTGTAATTAAAAGGATGATTGGTAGGCTTAAGGTTTGTAACCCTTTTAGCAAAAGTGTAAGAACTGTAAGTTATCTTTGGGTACTGCTTTCTGAGTTGTTTTAAAATCTTTTAGGTTGGCGATTTAAACACTTCAAAAAATGGTTTATTTTGAACTACGTAAGAAAATTTTGCAGCTTGCTAAGTCATATTTAATTCTTATATTCAACATGGATATTTATCAAGTAGTCGATTCCACACTTAACAGAAATTGATTAGATCATAGATCTTCCGTGGATTGAGATCAGGAAGAATTTATTTTATACCAAACAGCAAGAATTTACTGCAGTTCCCTTAGAACAAGGATGTGATGCTATTTGCCTTCAAACCCCAACCTCCAAATTCAGTAATCCTTTTGGAGTTTCAGATGTGTTTCCCAGATTCTCAGTTAACACTGGAGTACCTGTCTTTTAAGTATAGGTTTTATTTTCATTATTTATATAGTGGTTTCTTTTAAAAACATGAGATACTCTAAAATTTTAAAGGTATAAACATCAGTCAGAGGACACATCTACATTTTCTCTCTTTGTATTCTCCGTATTTCTTATTAATGGTGCCTTTATTATAGCCAAATTGTAATAAAGAAAGCTTGAGCAACACTTGAAACAATAATTTGGCAGTAGAGTGAAAATTTTAGAAACCAAACATACTTGCAATTGTTTGACACTAAAAGGAATATACATGTCCATGATAGGAAGAGTAATAAACACAATGGAAAATTTCTTTCTTAGGTATTGTTTTGTAAGTTAAACAGTAAGTTTTGGCCATATTGTTAATAAAGTAGATAAAACCAAGTGGTGATATGTGCTGTTTTAATTAATGTGCATTAGGTAGTACTCCAAGTGCTTTATACATATTAACTCAATTGCCACAAAAACCCCGTGAAGGTACAAACTGAAGGGTTCATTCATGCATGGCTGTTTGTCATTGCCTGACTATTTAAACATAGGGTTGTCACTGTGGGTAGAACACGAAAGAGAAACTCAATTTATGAATCTTGAGAATGACCATAGTTAAAAAAATTAATGGCAATATCAAATGTGCACTAGGTAGTACCGGCACAGAAGGCAACACTGGAAAGGAGGTGCCACTGACCTAATTAGTCCATTAACCTGGTCTAGCTTAGCCACATTCTTCTTCCCATCTCTGGATATGCTTTGTAAACAAAAAGAATAAAAGTTCCTTTTCATGCATATTTAAATCCACTTACATAAAGTGTATATAATATTTTGATGAAAAGTTAGATTTTAGGAGATAATAAAAGGAAAAAAGACATTTTATAAAGAAAATGTAATCTGAAAAATGTTTATATCACTTAGATTTTTTTCCTTGTTAGCTTTGATTACGAAGACGCAGGCTACCAGACAGCAGAACTTGTAAAAATGGACATTCTCCTGAATGGAAATATTGTAGAGGAGCTAGTAACTGTTGTACATAAGTAAGTTTAATTGAAACTTATCACGAAAGGTAAAAATAATAATAGCTTTTGACATTTTTTTCTTATTGGACATTTTTATTTGAGAAGCTACATGTTAAAAACATTTAAAGATAACTAAAATAGATTTCTCTGTAATGTTTCCTTTTCAGTGTACCATATATACAGAGAAAGTAAAAAGTTATAATATCTAGGAAGAGGAGTGTCATGGAAAGAAATGTTTCAGTTATATACTTTGTGGA
Source organism: Dasyprocta punctata (assembly GCA_004363535.1). Classification (NCBI taxonomy): domain Eukaryota; kingdom Metazoa; phylum Chordata; class Mammalia; order Rodentia; family Dasyproctidae; genus Dasyprocta; species Dasyprocta punctata. The sequence goes on along the minus strand of RJWM01001677.1, from coordinate 35,291 downwards.
AAAAAAAGTTTTTAAAACTTTATAAATGATGGTGTTTGAATTGATAAAATAGGTGTTATGTTTATAAAAAATAATACTGAAAAATCAAACATTCATGAACTGGAAGATTGCTTAAGATAAATTATTGAACACCTGTGAAAATTTAAAGACAGGAAAGTGTTTATTAAGAAAACAGGATGTATATACTGTGACCTAACTAAAACAAACATGCAAGAAAAGGATAAAAGATAAGTGTTTAAGCATAAAAGTTAACAGTGTTCAAGACACAGAAAGACATTAAGAATGGTTTTTACTCTCAAATATATGTGTTCCTATATTTTGTAGAGTTTTTTTTTTTTTTCTTCAATATTGATAATTGAACCCAGGGCCTTCTCACTAGGCTACATCCTCAGGCTTTTTTCATTGTTAAAATTTTGAACAGCTGCATATGGTGGTACATATCTGTAATCTCAGCACATGGGAGGTTGAGGAAGGAATATTGTCAGGAGTTGGAGACCAGCCTGTACTACAAAACAAAACAAAATTTCAGAACATGGCCTCACTAAGTTACTCAGTTGCCAATGCTTGTCTTGAACCTGTGATCCTTTGGCATTAACCTCCCAGAGTACTGGGATTACAGACATGCCCTGGCTCATTTTTTTTTTTTTTTTTTTTTTTGCGGCACCAGGGATTGAACTCACAACCTTGCGCCTGCCAGGGCAGGCGCTTAAGGCACTGAGCCAAACTCCCGGCCCGGGTTTTTTTGAGGCAGGGTCGCACTATGTAGTTCAGGCCGGCCTTGTGCTCGCATTGTAGCCCAAACCGGCCTCGAACCCACAACGCTCCGCCTACCTCAGCCTCCCGAGTGCTGGGATTAAAGGCGTGTGCCACCACGCCCGGCTCCTGGCTCATATTTTTTAAAAGCAGAGAAGTTATTCATGGTTCAGGTACTAGAATTTTTTTTAACATTAAATGAATTCTATTTGAGTCTCCTTTAAAAAAATTACCTTTACATTGTTTATACATAAGAACTTTAAAGACACATTAATTATTAAGATATATAAAGAGCTGTATTTCTTTTTTCTGTCTTAGAGAAAAAGCATACTCTGTTGGAAAAACCATATGTGAACGTCTAAAGGATTCTCTTCCTAGGCAGCTGTTTGAGATAGCAATTCAAGCTGCTATTGGAAGTAGAATCATTGCAAGAGAAACGTGAGTTGAAATTGATTTTTGTTCCCAGGCGGTTTTCAAAGTGATATAACGGGAAAACCAAAGAATATTGAAACTTTTAATTTAACGTTGACCTAAATTTTATTCTTACTTCAAGAAACAGTAAGGTAGAGCAGCCTGACTCTCAGTTGCACTGATTTAAGTGATGACTGCTACTTTAAATTATGTAACATCACTGGGTAATGTTAATATAAGATAATATGGGTTAGAAAATTTTTACTTACTCACACTGAATGCCTACTGATTTTCCTGAGTAAGGAATCTCTTTGAGATTTTATCCAGGTAGGTTATAAGAGAACCTGTATCAAAAAATGAAAATTAAAATTTTTCTACATGAAGTATCTAGTATCACTAGAGAGCTTGTAAATCAAAAAGAAATACTAATTTCTCATTAGGCTTTACATTCTCAACTTAGTGCCCTTGCATGTGTTATAGTAGACATGGAAGATCAGTTATTTTTTTATAGCAAAGTGGTATCTTCCATGAGGAGCAGTGTATATAAATCAGAACACTGAATAAGCTGCTCTAATTAATATCAAATGCAGGAAGTAGTTTGTGGTACTTCATTTTTATTTATGATCCTAAGACTTTGGAAAATCAAGAATACCTACTCATGAAAAGCTGCAAATTGCCATTAAATTTGATGTTAACCCAAAGCTAATGAAGTAACAGTGCTTATTTTATATAGACTTAAGATAAATTTTATGCCTATTATTTGAAGAGAAGTCACGTTGATTTTTGTAACACTATTTTGCTTCATGAAAACACAGAAATAAAGTAGAGTGAAGTTGATAATGAGGGGAGCATCCTGGAAAGTGTAATTTAAAACAGTTGATATATGATCATCTAACACAATTGTGTTGAGGTAAAGAATTCCTTAAGGAAACGAAGTAATTTTTACATTGCAGAGAATAAAGGAGCTATTTTTCAAGATTAGAGATATATGGAAATTTTTTAGAAATTTTACAATATTATAACTGATCGGATGGGTATATTAAATTTATTTATTTATTTATTTAGTACCAGGACTCAAACTCAGGGCCTTGCGCTTGCCAGGCAGGCGCTGTGCTGCTGAGCTACATTCCCCAGCCGTATATATATTTTATATATATATATATTAAAATAGTTGGTTTTGAGATGGGTTATATAAAAGCTTCAGCCAAGTAATACAGTCTTTATATTCCTGGCCATACTGCTCACATATATTGAAGTCAGTAATGAGATAATAAACATTTTTAATTTTATTGAAGGCTGAACCAGAAATAACCTGATATAATTCTTGTGTCAAGGTCACATCATACTCTGATATGGCCTAATCAAGCCTGATATCAGTAAGCCTTGATATATGTTGATAATCATCATGTATTTATTTGGTCTTTTTGCTAAGTACATGAAAATAAATATGAGAGCATTTGAACTGTTTTTGCTTATAGCAGTTTTACATAGGTAATGACACTATCATTAAAATATTTTAGTAAAATTGTTTTTGGAAATACTTATAAAAAGTATAATGAAATTAATATACTTAAGTAAAATTTCCTCTTTTACAGTGTGAAGGCCTATAGGAAAAATGTTTTGGCAAAATGTGTACGTATCCAGCTGTATTTAATTCTACTTTGTAGTGTGTCTGTTTTATGGATTTAAAATCAAAGGAAGCATAAGTACACTGATTCTATTGCTGGTTTTTATATGCCTTTTCTTCCTTTTTAAATACAAGGTAAAATTTAGCTTGACCACAGTTAATTCATTCATTTTGGCTATGTTATTGAACATGTTCTCATCTTATTCATAAAATTTCCTCCCATGAAACACTAAGGGAGGATTTTATTTAAGTTATTTACATGATCTGAGCAACATGTCTGTCAATTTAATATGTAATGGAAGAGTTTCAAGATAATAACTGTTATAGTGGAAACACTATGGGAATTAGTATCTACCTCTCCTATATTGCTTTGCCAAAGTTTGCTGTCTCAGTTAAATTCATTAAATCAATTATTATTAAAAACCGAGTAATACTTTTTCTAAATGCTTAGCATAGCTTCTGCCCCACTTATGACAATGTAAGAGTTTGCATATCAGACTGTAGGTATACAATCCAAAATTTTAAGTTGTGAGTCAACAGAGAAATACAAGTAAAGCCTTTGTCATTCTTTGAGCAGGTAGTAAAATTAGCACAAAGATTAGACAGGTAACTTTATAGATGTCTACTTTATGGATAATACTTTGGTAAGGTTAGATATATATTGCCGATTCTATTATTTTTCCATGAAGTGATCTGAACTTAAAATTTTCAAAATATTTTTCAGTATGGTGGTGATATTACCCGAAAAATGAAACTTTTGAAGAGACAAGCAGAAGGAAAAAAAAAACTGAGGAAAATTGGCAACATTGAAGTTCCAAAAGATGCTTTTATAAAAGTTTTAAAAACACAATCTAATAAATAATTCAGAATTTTCATAAATTAAAATCTGTTGTTTTCATAATTTATAATATTTTGACAATGAAAATTTTAAAACTTGCTTCTTACTTTCAGGGTTTTCAGGTTTCAATAACCTACTGGCTTTTCCTTGAAAGAGAATTGTACATGGGTAAGAGGTAGGATTTAGAAGGTTTACACTGTCTACAAATTTCTATTCTTCTATTCACTATTCATCTTGGTTGGATTACTTGTCCCTTGTAGAACACTAAAGTTAGGATTACACTACTTTATCTCTACAGGTTGTTGTGAAAATCAGATGATTAAATGTGTAATACACAGTTAAGCACAGTGGATTTTAACTTTTTTTTCTCCATGCAGGTTTAGTCCTTATGCTAAAAGGCCCTGTACTGATGATTCCCTCTAATTTAAGTGAAAAGATTTTCAAGATCAATGAAGTGTCAAAGCTGGATCCATACCTGATATATATGAATTATTTACTAAAGTAAACTCAACATACTATTTAGACATGTGCTGTAGCTTTTGATAAGATGTTTAGACATTTTATCAAATATCAGTTAACTACATGGTTTACATTATACTTCTAAGCTAAGACTAGAGCAGGTGTTGCATTATTTCTGGCCATGAAAATGCTTTTATGCAAAATGATTATATGGTATTAGTAGTAGGGGCAACAGTATATTGTTGCCTAAACTTCCTACCTGAGATCACACAGCCAGTAAACTATGTCAATTCAAATCACTTAATGCCATTTTCATTCAATCAAGAATCCAGTGTACAGAATACATTACAGAAACAAGATAATTTAGCCATTGATTTTTGTTATCTACCTTGAATGAGGAAAACATCTATTAGAGATAAGACCATCAGTGATGAATTTTATGCTCAGTGTGTTAACACTATGGGATAGTTTAAATTATAAATAAAAATAGTGAGGATTTGCCAGGCATGGTGGCACACACCTATAATTCCAGCACTTGGGAGACTGAGGCAGGCATGAGGATCACTGCAAGTTCGAGGCCAGCCTGGGGTACAAAATGAGTTCAAGCCCAGCTTGACCTGAATGGTGAAAACTTGTCTAAAAAAGAAACAAACAAAAAGAGGATTTAATACTATCTGTAGAGGTGAAGTCCATGGTTTATCTTGTATATATAAACTAATCTGCTCATTTATTTTCCCTTGCCCCAAAAGAACATAGATGAAATATGAACTTCCATGACAATAGTATTTCAAACATATCAGCATATTTGAAATTAGGAAAACAGTTTCTAAAATAAAATGTTGTGTTCACCCATTATTGGTAAGAGGAAAGTCAAAAGTTGGTAGCTGGCACATAATATACACTGTCTGTTATGTAACGTTTGTGGGTTTTTTTTCTTTTTTTAGACAAATGTTATTCTCCTTTAACCTATGACTTTTTAGGAAATAAGTTTTGCGTGTGTTAATCCTAGTACAAAATAGCATTTTTTAGACCGATTATTTACTTTCTATTTAATGGCACTTGAGATTAACCTGGGGCAATAGAGCTGTATACCTGGCCCTTTTTCTGAGATAGGTTCTTGCTAAATTGCTAAGGCTGGCCTCAAATTTGAGATCCTCCTACTTCAGCCTCCTGGATAGATGGGATTAGACTTGTGCCACCACCCCCAGCTCATTTTCCAAATTTTTATCGTAAGTTTAAGGTCTCTCCTGTGGCCATTTTCCTAGTCAGATGATTTTAGTGATTTCGAGCCATGTGTCATACAAGGATATACTTACCCAGTGACATGATGTTACTAAGATTTCTACAGTGATAGTTATTATGTTACTAAGATTTCTACAGTGATATATATGACTATTACAAGTTTAAATTTGGTATGTCAGCTACTATGCTGAGTTCTATATGCTTCCTTTATTCAATCTATATAACAGAAGAGGAAAAGAAGCTAAGATTTTTACCCAGAGCAGTTATTGACTGACATGGAATTCAAACAGTGGTTTTATTCTTCAAAAGTCAGTTTTACTGCTTTTTGTGAAACGACTTCAGTAAGCTTTTAAATTCTGTAACAGCATCTTACCTTTTGACTTAGCTCCCTAAGTTACAGGGGCCAGAGAGTACTTTGCTGCAGAGTTAAGAGTACATGAACCTAAACTAAACTAGCTTCTTAACATTAGCTGTAATGAAAAAAAGAGTATCTTTTAGACCTTTAAAGCACAGCAAGCTGTGAGTGGTACATCAAAACAGGTACAACCTTTGGATTTTTCACTCTGATCCTATGTGACCAAAGATAGTTAAGGTAGTCTGCAGTAAACAGTTCTCATTACCAGAACTATTACTGCCAGATGCTATTGATACACTGGTTAAAAATCATTGGTAAGGCTATTAAACATAACATAAAAGCATTACTCTACTCTAGAAGTCTTATTTCATTTTTAATTTATTTGTTACTTAAATTTTTTAAACGACTTATATTTTAATCATAGATTATTGAGATACATAAAGTTTCTACAAGATATGCTAATAAAATGCAAAAAATGCGAAGGATGGGATATGTTCTTTTACTCCCATGAAACACAAAACTAAAATTATAGGTAGGGAGACTCTTTAATTTAAATCTCCTAATTGCATAATGGCAACAAATAAAAGTAAATGTTAGCTTGCAAGTAGTATTAATTGTTGGAATCTCACAAATGCATGTGTTGTTTCACTTCTAGAAATAAAATTGAGGTAACTTCTTTATTATTAATAAGCTTTATTTGAGTTAAAGATAGAAAACAATATAGATCTATAATTCAACTGATCACAATCTGAAATGGTTTACAGTAATTTTATATATTTCTTATATCCTTTTAGACATACATATATATACACATACAAGGAATAAAGCTAATCATTTGTGAAATTTAGCAATAATCAGAAAATATTCTTCAAAAGAATTTAAGTTTATATAAAGCTCATAATGCCAAGCTATATATAGAGAACATGAACCCTAGTCATTAAGTAAAAATAAGAGCATATTTGTAAAAAGGTGCTATATAAGAAGGTGCGCAAAAAAACATGCACTTACACATACTTTGCAAAAGGATGTAAACTACTTTTAGACACTGTCATCTCTTCACATTTTCTTTACCAGCAATATGTAGCAGGACTTTTGATGTCCAAATACTACTGCTGAAAGATGACTAAGGCAACACCGTGCAGAAAAAAGAATGTGTGTAATTCACAGAAATTTAAAGATAGCATTCCAAGAGTAAAAATTTGCAATGATAGTTGTATGGTAAATGAAAGGCTTGGAGTGTCTCCCTGTAATTAAAAAATAAAAATCTACATCACGTCATAGGTGGTACCTAATGTGCAGAATCTTTAATTTTAAAATGAAACCAGCAGACATTTGTATGCTGCTTTACATGTCGGTATGTAGCTTTCTGTAATTGATAATAAACAGCCAATAAACTTTGAGAGCCAAGTATTTCTCATAAACCCTAGTGTAAAATAGACATTCTAAATATGGAATGTTCAACATAGATAATGGATTTTCAAAATGACAGTCTTCAGTGTTTCCCATGATTTATCATGTTGCATAGGTGAAAATTCATCTACTAATAAAATGGTGTTTCCAAGTAGAATTTTGCTTCAAACTCCTTCAATTTCCTTCTTTCATACTGTATAGTGGATCCACAAGTTTATTATGCACATGCATTAAACCTTAAAAGACAAAAAGCACAGTTCTAGTTGTGTTTTTAATTTTGAACTGTCTCATTTACTTTAGAAAACAGAATACTTAGAAGATACAATAAGTATATTTGGTTCCCATGTGATACAAGAGAGTCAAGTTTATTGAAAAATGTAAACAGAAATGTTTTAAAATATTTAGTTTTAACTACCTAGCAAATATCAGCTTATAAGTATTTATGAAACTGCAGGTCTAAAATGTGTACAGTATTTTGGAAGTAACCAGAGTAGGAGCAGTTCTTGTTTTCAGAGAGCAACAGTTTCACAGGATAACAAACTTGAATATAATGTGGATAATGTATTTTAATCACATCTAAAAGTTCACACTGATTTGATCCTCTGTCAGATTGCAATTAGGGGCTAGAATTGCTATTACACTAAGATAGCTTTAGTCCTCCAATATATTACTCTACAGTCAGCTGGCAATTTTCTACTCCTTTTAATATATATTTACAGAAGTACTGATTATAAGATTCATCACATAGTAAGGCTTACTAAAACAATAGAGAAGCTTATATTTAAGTAGAAATTGAGATTTTAAATAGGTTTTAAATTTCATTTTAAAATTGGTACATATGCTTAAGAGTGGTAAGTTTAAATTTATGTATCTTTAATTTTATAAGGGATATATATGCTTGTGCATATGTATTAGAGCTTACCTTTAATACAAGTACTGGCTATTAAATATTCTAAAAAAATGTAAAACTCATCTTGTTAAAGACTAAATTATGACAAAACCAGGACTAGTATAGTTTATCGGGGATTACTGGATTAGAGAATGGACATGTTAAATGCCTTAACGCTGAAGGTGAGTATTGTTTGTATTAACTCCAAGAAACTTAACACATTTGTGATGAAATCTGGAGAACTACATGGAAATATTGAGGTAAAATTCCACCTGTAAACTCATGTTATTCACATCTCATCACTGAGATGCTCTCTGTTTCTACCTATCAAATTACAAAGAAGCCAACAATTCCTAATCTCGATTTGTTTTATTTGTTTAGTAAAATTCTTAATTTAAATGACGAAAATATAAAAAAATGTGTCACACAAGCAAATGTTTTAAATTTTGATACATCTACTTCACTACCCATTAAAAATGCCTTTGAAGAATATTTAGTAAAGGAAAATGCTCACAGAACATTAAATGCAAATATAACACAAAACTATATAAAAAGCGAGATCAAAGTTTTTCTTGGAAAATTGAGGTTTTTCAGTACTTGTCAAACTCCAATCATTTGCATACCATTTTCAATCTGCCATTCTAACATTTACATGAGCTATAAGTGAATGATTTCCTTTAACTGAATTACACTTTTTAAGATTACATACTATATTTCTAAATATGAAATGCTGTTTAAAACACCATTATTTTATGTACTGTTCACAAGTAATTTTTATCAGATAAGGTATGACATGACACCAATTTTAAGACATCCCAATTAAAGACCAGTATGTCTGAGAGATTTAGTTTCTTAATCTTGTCTTAAGCAACGATATTCATGAAACAGATTTGACTTACTCAGTATATTTTCTGTTAAAGTCACTAGAGTAAGATTAAAATATATATTACATCATGTAACAGAAGTAGCACATGTACTAAGTACCAGCTATATAAATACAGGTGATTTATAAAGCAATAGTTTTCTGTTTATGTGTTTGGGTTTATATAGGAAGCCAACTCTTAATCAGGTAATGGGTTATAAATTTAATATAGTAAAAACATTCCTTAAAATCTGAACAACCCATTATGCCAAGCATCTGTGATTTTTTTTTTTAAATACACAACCAGGTACAATAAGATTGGAGAATTACTAAAATAGAATGCAGGAAAAAACAAAAGGAAAATCATGCAGAAGTATAGGCAAAAAAGCTTCTGCTGATTTACAGTGTTTTCCTTAGTGTTTTAAAACGTAGCTATTATAAGGGAAAACTGAAACTATGACGATTAAATGAAATAGTGGCAGATGCATCAACCATGGATTAGATTTTAAGTAGAGAGAGACTGGTAAACATGAAAATAAACTCAGAAAACAAATACACATTCTATTTGGTTATTTATTGTGGTATATTCAATATGAAAGTAAAGTATTTTATTAAATGTTAAGTTTCAAGAAAAATGTATTTATTGAAAATTTAGATATGAGATTTCCTTCACAAAGGAAAATAAAATAGGACACCTCTCTGAAAGCTACTCTTATCCCAAGAGAAAAGTTTTATTCCTTGAAAAATCTGTTGTATCAGCACAATATGAGTTTCAATAGGCTGCCGTGTGGGGTTTAATCCACAGTAATACTAAGTTTTGTCATCTACGACAGAACATCTCACACTTTGCTTCTGAAATTCAGTGCTCACCTTTAAAGTATTTCACAGTTTTAACTCTTAATTCTAAGGTAGCATCTTCATCACATACAAAAATAGTTCTGGGATGCTGCTGGAAAGCTGAAACAGTCCACATATGATTGACTCCTTCTTCTATTGCTTTGTACAGGGCGAATGCCTTGTGTGCACCCGTTATGAGGATCATCACCTGAAAAATCATGCACATCCATTGTTAATTAGCAGTAATATGCTAGTATTATCATTGCAAAGGGAGTAAAAGCAATGGAGGCTGGTAGAAACTTAAAAGAGTCAGATGAAAAATAATTGAGTGTTTATGGCTAGGTCATAAATACAAGAGTTAAGACATCTGAAAAAGTACAGAGTAAAAAATAGCTCTCAAAATACAACTTTGATACTGACTTGTAATCCATTCTAACTGCTCCACTATTTTCAATGACAGAAGTCCTCAGTATGAAAAAAGACAACCTGTATCAATAACTTGAGATGCTTTCTTAAATGACAGAATCTTCGAATCTGAAGAATCAGTTTTTGGGTGTGGACACCAGTGATTCTTACACTTGCACTCATGTTTGAGAACGAATGCACTATACAGCCTTAAGATGGCAAGGATGCCAGAAGAACAGATACAGGAATTACTGTAATCAACATATAAATATGTATGTAAAGTAAAGAACAATAATAATATATAAACACAAAATAAGAGCTGGGATGTAGCTCAATGTAAAGGTCCTAAGTTCAATTTCCACTATTGGGAAGTAGCGGGGCTGGAAGTCTGATAAAGATGGAGCAAAAACAAAACAAAATGGCTGCAAACTGGTTGCAATCAAAGACATTTTTGCCAAAGTGGTGCAACTTGATTTTTTTAATGGAGGAATAGAAAATTATACACACATAGTTACAGGATAATAAACTGAAAATTGTTTTTTGAAAAAAAATTATTCACACAGTGATTGGCACAGGTAAAGACCAGAAATAGCCATGAGGATGAGTTTTTACCTCAAAAATTATGAGACTGAATTATGAGGGTTGCAAAGGGGGCTGGATACTTTCAACTTATCTATAAATGTTTGGGACTTAGTGAATGATCAAATGTGGAAAGGAAGAAGAACACAGCATAAATGTTTTAAGCACAGAAATTTTTTGTGATGAATTATGCTTTTCACCAGGAAGAAATATTTAGAAGAAAGACAATTTGGGTAGAAAGACATTTAAATTTTAAATAGTGTAACATAAGGAGTCTCTAAACATCTAGATGTCAGCAGACAGCAATAGGCCTCTCTGTGCAGCTTCAGAAAGAAGACTGGCTAAAGATATGCATTAGCAGGTTCTCTGCTGAGTAATCTATTTTGGAATTGAAAGTACTGGCAGGAATGTTCAGTGCTGTGACTATTATGGATTGATGCAGTACTTTTTAAAAAAGAGTCATGGAGAAGACTACCCAAGCAGAGTATGTAGAATAAGCATACACTGTTACAGTGAAATTTCAGAAAAAACAACATTCATAAGGCAGATGAAAGAAGACGTGGGAAAGCTGGCAGAGAAGAAATGGTCAAAAAGGAAAGATGATGCAGAGTTTTATAACGACAGAATAGTCAATAGTATTAAATGATACAAAGAGGTCCTGTAGGTAACACTTGCAGAAAAGTCAATGGTCACCTCTGTCACTCTCAATAACGCAGTCAAAAGCAGGCTTTAAGAATTACTGGTGTTCCTGTATGTTATCATAAGAACAGTCAAGTAATTAAAATTATATTTTAAAGATGCTGCAATAGCTAAAAAAAAGTTTGTGTCATTGAAAATCGCTCTCAAAATATATGGCATTTTTTTAAGGTACAACTTAGAACAAATTTTACCTTCTCAAGGTAAAGTGGCTTCTTGAAAAATAGCCAAAAGTCATTCAAAATCCATTCTAGTGGTTTGGGTAGATAAATTGTGAACAGGACCAATTTGGTTCAAAATAGTGAACATACATAATTCATTCAAACTATTACCAACAGCTATTTAATATCTATTAAGTGACAAGCAGTGTTAGGTGCTACAATACATGACCCACGAATACATGCAGAATATAATGAAGAAACAGATAATACATCTGGAAACATACTATAATAATTATAAATTATGACCAGTGCTGAGGAACATATAAGAAAATAAAATTATTTTTAATATGTGAATATTAAAGAGGGTACCATGAAAACTCAACAGTGAGTTATTGGCAACACAAGGATTGGAAAAACAATATCCAGGTATGTCATCAATGGTGAAAAGTCCAAAGCAAGAGTTTGATAGTAAAGGCTAATGGTCTGTGATGTTCCTTATATAGGTGACAATTCCCAAGTCTTATTAAAGAAACTTGAAATAACTTCCAAAGTATGTACAGAAGGTTCTCATTATATGAGCTGCCAAAACAGGAAAACAGATATCGATGAACTCACCACTTAAAATTTAGTTCCCTACTCCAATTTTGCCACTTAATAACATCTAACCCAGACACAGATTCAAATTTATGCGGCGATCAGAAACTATAGTGAATGTTTAAATTTTAAAAATGATAGTAAGATACTTTGATATTCATCTTCTCCAAAATACTCAAATATTACCCATCTTGGAACACATATCCCACTATTTTTGGCAATGTATCTTTCACTGTACTAAGTTTTTAAAAATCTAATCATTCATTATAGTTTCTGATTACTATATGTGTGTGCTGATAAGAAAAATGATGCTAAAGATAGTTCATAAAACCACTGGCAAGAGAATCTGTTTACATTAAAGCAGTAACAATTGAAAGTAGGAAAATCAATAAAATATAACACTTGTTTCGAAAGAATGCTATGAACATCAAAGAACTAAGATAGGTCCTTGGGAAAATGATGAAGCCCTAGAATAGCTTTGGCATACAGATTTGATTTGTTTTTAATGATCATGATGAGAACAAGTACTGTTAGGTAAATGGCATCATAATTTTGTTGGAAAAGTGACCAAAAAAACCAAACATATTTAACTTTCTATTCATTCTGAAAATCAGTGTAAATCAGTTACAATAAACAGGGATCTTCTTGAATTTAAGAAATCTATTTGCTAACTTTCAGTTTCATCTTTTAGACATAACATTGCTTTAAAATCATTTTTCCAACTTATCTGCTGTGAAATTTCAGTTCTTGACATATCTTTTTCAAATATTCACAATTTTTAGATAATGAGGAATTTCTATATTTTGAATAATTTTATTAAAACTAGATATAAGTACTTCTGCATTATATCTTATCCTCTTTCTTTGAACCTGTCCAATCTTGCTAACTAAAAAGAATAGAAATCTGGATTTCTACATAATTTAAACAGTAGAATCATAAACTCCCTCTAATTTGTTGTTATTCTCAAGGAATAAAATGAAAGCCCAATTAAAGACTTAAAAATTAGTCAAGGTTTATAGTTCACTGCTCATACATCTTTAAATATACTAAATCTGGAACAGATCCAACCCTGGGATCCTTTTCAGTGAGAAACTATCTACCTATCCACCTCCTTCATACAGCCAAGAAGCACTTTATATTTAATTATCCTGAGGGCTCCAAAATTGGGAAGTATGCTAAGATTGCATCCTAGCCCCAACAGTCCTTTTACAAGACTATTTCAATTTTAAAAAAACATATGATTAGTAAGATTTCAGGACCTCAACTGTGATGCAAGAATACACAAGTGAAACAGTCCATCAAAAGAGGTGGTGTAGTAGGGCATAATTCCAACACTTGGAAGGTTGGAAGGTTGAAGCAGGAGGATCATTGTGAGTTTGAGACCAGACTGGGTTACAAAGTGAGCTCAAGGCCAGCCTGAACTGCATGGTGAGACCCTGTCTCAAAAAAACAAAACAAAACAAAAAGAAGTGGTGTATGCACAATTCTTTACAGCTTTAGATACTTGTGTTTAGTTCATTCCTGAACTTGGCAATACACAAAATTCTGTGACTGAAAAGTTAAACACAATTTTTTACTGCAAACAGGATGTAATAAAATATCACATTATGTATTATAATCACTTCAAAATACTTAAATATCATAGAAAAAATAACATTTAATTCTTACTTCTCTAGCATCCATCACTGTCCCCACACCAACAGTTAGAGCCATAGTTGGCACTTTTGATAAATCTCCATCAAAGTATTTCGCATTTGCCAAAATGGTGTCCATTGCTAAAGTCTTTAATCTTGTCCTTGATACTAAACTGGATCCTGGTTCATTAAAAGCAATATGACCATCTGGACCTATTCCTTTCAAAAGAAACATACACACATATAAGCATAAAGTAAACTAGGTTTCTCACATACAGTAAATATGTTTTCTCAAAGTTCTACAGTTTTAAGATCAAGGAAATAATGGCAAAGATACTTACCTGGTCTTATTTTATAGATGAATTCCTAATACTGCATTAAAATATTTATTTGTATTTTTTACTCAACAAACTATGTCCATGTGTTCTATATGCACAGCATAGAGTTGACAAGATTCTAATAATAACAGTAAATTAAGTTTAAAATTAAGTAAAATTAACACTTTAGAACTCATAAATCACTTAGATGATCACAACAGATATATTTAAACATCTTGTTAGATGGTAAGGAGGAAAATTTATTTTCCTCCTCTCTTCCACCTTTTTGTTAATACAAAAGGAAACTGATGCTCAAAGAAAACAACCCTTTCAAGGTCATTTGTAATTTAGTAAGTATCAAACAGACTCAAATCTAAATATTTTGATTCGTAACATAGTGCTCTTTATACTCAGGTTTTAATTTGCTTGGTTTTAGTCCAGAATGGGGAAATTAACTAATGGACCTTTCTGAAGTACAATTTCCTCACTTACAAAAATACAGATTGGACAATTTTTCAAACATTTTTGAATGCAACCTATTGCAAGAAATAATATTTGACACTACAGTCTAGTATACACACACACATATTTCACACAAACATATAAATAAATTAAAATGAAAATCATATAAAACCATACATAGTTTTACTAGGAGCCACATAAGCTGTTATCTATTTCATTCCATTTTATTAATAAAAGAAACAAAATGGAAATGCTAGTTGTGATTGTTACATTGATTCTGCGACCACATAATGAAAGACAACAGTTTGGAAAATACTGCTTCAAGGAGAATTACAGACAATTCTAATATTCTAGAATTGCTTCTAAAATACAGGTAAGAACATAGAGAGCATTTCTTATTTGAAGAAAATGGGAAGCAATTTTTTACAAGATAATCTATAAAATAAATAAATGAACTTTTACATACTCTTAGGCTAGTAGTTAAATGTATGTCAACTTCAATTAAAAACTAAAAGTTCTCTAAGTCATTAAAATATCTTTTATGTTTATATCCTACATATTCACTTTAATAATAAATTAAGCATATTTTACTGACATTTAGCACACAATTTGAAACTAATATAAAAATTTCATAGACTACAACAGCATAAAGTCTGACAGTTACCTAGTTTTGAAGGGTCACAAATGAATAGGAAGCAAACACAGACTAGTAAAGCACAACAACCTAAGACCATTTAATGTAGTGATATAAATTTTTAATGTGGAGACTTAATATCCAAGGATAATGTCCACTATTATGTCTACTTGTAAATTTAAGTTTTATTACATATATCTTTCTATCTAGACTTGCAAAAGTATTGTTTCTCCTCTTAGGTGTGCATAAATATTTGTCTTTACATGTGTAAAGAGTAAAAGATGGAACCAGAAAAATAAGATCTCCAGAAAAAATACAGAGTCTACTAATATCAACACTAGTGTCCTTATTGGTGAGTTGGGTCACACAGAAAAAATTATAAGCAAAGGTTAACAGACATTTCAAAACATTCATTATTGGTCATGAGTAATTCAAAAAGTGAGATCATTGATACAAGTTTTTAATTGGCTAATTCTTATCAGACTTAAATTTAAATTAAGATACCAGTATTTCTATGAAACATCTGAAAAAAACTCATTGACTGATATATGTCTTTCTTGTATTCTTTTAGTTCTGTGAGTAGAATATAAATTTCATAAGTAAAGGCTTTATTCATATCTTTACCATTTAAAATAACACATTACACATAGGAGGCACTCAAATAGGTTGAATGAATGAATAGGATGATTGCTATTCTTTGGCTAACTCAGTAGTTTCTTGTACCTGTATCTCTTCTGCTTCTCACTACAAGGGCTCAAGTGACCATAATTTCTTTTGTCCCTGTCAGGCAGAGTGACTGTGGTCTAAAAATACACACTTGTTCCAAATGAACCAAACAGAACCACTCTTCAGATCTAAATACTGACATGGGATACACAAAAAACAGAAGATATCTAGAATGAGACACTAGAGGGCAACACTGCAGAAAGAAGCATGAGGAGTTCCTATTTCTGAGAGCTGAAGTTCTCTTATCCTTATTTTTCCAAAGACTGAGCTATTTTAACTCTTTCTTCAGTTTTGTGAGTAATCCAAATCATTCCATTTAATTTGCTTCTGGTCCCATAAGCCACTTCCTGTTATCAGCAAACTAAAGAATTCAATCATGGAGCAAACCAAACCAAACCAAAGACAAGTCAAAGTTGTCCCTATTGTCTTCTAATTGTAAGAAAAGTAAAATACTAGATTTGTTTGTGCATTTCTTTGCTGGGGCCAGGTTAGAAATTCATGATACGCTTTATTCTTTCTATTAACACTTTTGCCATTAGAGGAAGAATGAGAACTTTTGAGAGTATATACTCTTCCTTTTTCTTTTCTATCAAGGGAAGGGATTGCCTGCTCTAATTCCCTGGGGTGAGCAGATTAACATTCTTGAGCTCATTCTGACTTCAAGACCAACCTACGATCTCTATTCCAACTTTACCTTCAATAAAGCTGATATTTTGATCCCATTTGGCAGTTCTTAGTGTTTTTATTAACCAAACCCTGGAACAAAAGAAGGGCAAGTGGTAAGACCCAGATACCAAGCCTTGTCTTGAAAAATCCAATGATAACAAACCTAAATCAACAAAGAATCAGGTCAGATTCTTTCATATACATATATATCTCCAATAAATAGGTTACTGAAAACAGGAAAAGAAAACAAGTTAACTATTTTCTTTTCATGCACAGAGTAAGTGAGTCCTTTAGATGGTACATATAAAATGTCAAGCCCTGGATGATACTGCAATGAAGTTAATGGAGGAGATAAGGAAACTCATATAAATGTTTTTTTCCCCCTTTGGTGGGGAGAAGACAGATAACTATAGGACACTTAAGACAAATTGGTTAAAAAATAAAGTCAACTCCTTTTTAGTAGTAAAAATCAGTGATAAACAATGACAATTTATGTTCCATGTACTCTGAGGGGAAAATTGAGGTAGTTTACTGCAAGCAAACAAAAGAACCAGTTACCTAAAAAGAAAGAGAAATGACTTACAGTTATGGGAAAGATCAGTGTTCTACCAGAAACCAGTTTTAGAGAGCTATACCCTAAAAATTACCCTAAATTATAAATACTTTCTGAAAAGCAGGCAAAAGAACAAAATACAGTTCAAGAGTCTTTATCAGGTATTTTCTCCAAGTAATTTCTATTTCTGGGCACTGATTCTGCTAGGGATTTGCCACACACCAGTAAAGTTATTAAACTAACAGGGAAAGATGAAGTCCACAGATGACATTTTTCAAATACTTATTTAAAACAACGTTTAATAACTAATATTCTTTTTTGGTATAACAATAAATCAGTGACAACATTTTTTGATACAACTCAGTTTGGATATATCCCAGCAATTCTACTTGATTTTGTTATGGAGTTCAGAAAATCTAAACAGTAGGTTGTTAGCGTACTAATAAAATATAGGGGTGATGGTACACATTTGTACTTCTAGTACTTTGGTAGGTTAAAGCAAAAGGATCACAAGTTTGCAACCAGTCTGGGCAAATTAATGAGACCCTGCCTCAAATATAAATAAAATTAAGTAAAATTTTAAAAAAGCGTTGAGGCTACAGTAAGGTAATAGAGTACCCCTAGGTTTAATCTCTAGTAACAAACAAAATAAAAACAAAACAAAAACAGTCAAACATCTAATGTCTCAGCCTTCAAATCTGACAGAAATGATAATTATCTCAAAATTAAGCCATACATACCAAACTGGAATGTGCAAATATTCTCTCAGATTACGAAAATAATATCAGCAAATTTTGTTTAAAACACAGATAACTTTCTATTTTGAAAAACAAAATAGATTAACAGGCATTCTTGCTCAGACAAGAAACAACAAAAAACAAACTTTTCTGTCCATAGAGGCAAGTAAGTGGTACTGGCTTTCCTAAACAGGAATAAAAATTTCTGTGAAAAGAAATTTCAATCTCACTAGTATCCTTAGAAATATTTTAGTAAAAACCTCAGATAATTCAATAAAGGACAACTATGTTAGAAAGGATAAGATTGAATTATAATCTATATACCATGAACTGTTTTTAGACATTTCAAACATGTTAGTGTGCTTAATTCTTACAAATTTTGAAATGGCTAGTATTAACTGTTTTGCAATTAATTTAATTAAAATTGTCAGTAAACTTAACAAAGACATGCAGAGATCATGAAACCAAATTTATGTAACTATAAAACCCAAGTCTGTCCAACAGCAACAAACCACCTCAATTATACTTGGCTACTATTTCAACCATAAATTAATCTCAATATATCCCTAATTTATGTAATGTGGCATTTTCTAATTAATTGTAAGATATACACAGAAAACTTCATGTTAATTTAGAATACAATTAGTATTTTTAGTTGAATACTAAAGAATCTAGCAAAAAACAATTTTGAGATTAGTTTAATATACTATTCTCATGGCAATCAGCTAGCTGAGACCTTTCATACAAACAGAAAATGACATTATTAGAAAGAAAGAAACTTACTATTTTCAGTCTATTATCACACACACATACACACACATAAAATACATAAATACAAGTTAATTTAGTCAATTCATCATTCATTTTGAAACAAGAAAATTTATAGTTTAATTAGTATTATCTAAAGGATGAAGGTAAATAAAAAGTTATATTATTTTTCACTGATTTTTCTCAGTGAGATAAAGTAATTTAATGATGTGCTAAAATCCACCCACGTCTCATGTGAACATTTAGATTAAATTCTCATTTCACAAGCAGGCTGTGATGGCAGGTTAAAAACTTTGAAAAAGATAAAACTGTAATTGAGGAAGGTAAAGATAAACAGGTCACTTATTTTTAGAGATGTGATGAACTGTCAGCCTTAAGTAACCAGAAGAGTTTAAGAGGAATTTGGATCTGTCTCTTAAGGGATAAACAATTCTGTTAATTGTTAGAATTTTAAAACAATTTTTTTGATTAAAAGTAAAACAGAAATCAGTCTATTTCTACTTTAATGGATGGGTATTACAGTAATGAGTTCTCTTAAATTGTGCAATGGTAAAATTTTTTAAAAAATATTTAACACAATTCAAATACCAGTAAATAAATGATTAGTGACAAAAATCTTAACATACCTCCAACAAAAAGATCTATTCCTCCAGCTTCTTCTATTTTCCTTTCAAATGCATCACATTCTGCTTGTAAATCTGCAGCATTCCCATCAAGGATATGAGCATTATTAGGATCTATGTCAATATGCTTAAAAAAGTTATTCCACATATAAGAATGGTAGCTTTCAGGATGATTTCTCGGAAGTCCTAAATAAGTTCATAAAGAAAAATTTTATAACTTCCAAAAATAAATCTAACTTTTTATGCCACATCTATTTTAAAAATATTTCATGTAGAATATATGCTTATTATATACACAGCACTATATTAATTTATATGTCTATGTTATTACAATTAATTTGTTAAACATCAATGGAAATCCTACCATCATTCTCATTTTATAAATGAGCAAATGAAACACAGAATTTTTCCTGAGGAGATACAGCTCACATAAAGACTGGGTTGTGAACACCAGAATTCTAGTTCATGTCCATATAAACACTATACACTTCTCCAACACATAAAATTGTAATCAATGAAACTAACTCATGTATTAAGTAACTATTCAACTAAAACGATGGTTATGTTCCTCCTCTATTCTTCCTATATGCATGAAAATACACTGAAATGTAATGATTCTTTGTCTATTACTTGTGCTACTATTAAAAATGTACTCCTATATTTATATTTTAATACAGGGTTTTTATGCATCAGAGATATTTCCACTTAAGGAAGTTAACACTCAATACATTATAAAAGCTCCATTAGTACTAATATGAATAAGCTTTACTTTGGATAAAAAAAACCTATGTTAGCAGTTACTTTTACATATACATCACTTAATTTATCACTACCATGTTGGTTCCTTATTTTATGTATTTACTTATTTTTTAACTTAGTGGCACTGGGGATTAAACCCAGCCTCTCCACTGCAAGCCACACCCCCAGGCCATTTTTTTTAAACAGGGTCTTGCTAAATTGCTTCATTGATCTGGCTGAACTCAAACTTGCTATCTTCCTGTCTCAGCCTTCTAGAGTGCTGGATTACTCACACCTGGCTTACAATATTGCTTTTAACTATGTCTCAAGCACAGAAAAAAAGAGGGACAATGAATAAAAACTGTGGGGGCTGTGGATGTAGCTTAGAGGCACAGCACCTGCCTGGCAAGCGTGAGACCCTGAATTTGATTCCTGGTACCCCAAAACATAAAATAAAATAAAATAAAATAAGGGGCCGGGGATATAGCTCAGCAGCACAGCATTTGTCTGGCAAGTGTGAGGTACTGAGTTAGATTCCCAGTGTACCCTCAAAAAAAGATTGAAAAAAAAGAATTGTGAACAGATTGGCTCAAAGTTGTATGACATAAATAGCAGAGAAAGGGATGAATGCAGGTTCTCTGATTTATAGTCCTACATTCTTTCCATGGTACAGTACTGTTGTCACAAGAATAAAGATTTTTAAATCTGTCTTTGCAATCAAATCAATTTGCAATCTCATTATAAAGGACAGTATATGCTAAGTACGCTCATTCTATATTAAAAACACAAACCCAAATAATATATTAATTCTCTAAAATATAACCACTTTATTCAATGTCTAATATAGAACATATTGAAATACATATCCAAAATATTCAAAAATATCTTACCTACATATTCATCCATGTTAAAAGTCTTCACATATTTAAAAGAAAGGTCTCCACTCTTGTGATACTCTATTAATTTTTTATAACATCCTAAAGGTGTACTCCCTAAAACAGATAAAGATTTTTCTAACTGGAAAAATCTATTTTAAAAGCATTTATATATACAATTATTCATTTCTTAATCTTATTCATTTAGAATTAAGCAAGCAATTATTAGAAATGCACATTAACAAATATAGTTTGAATTAGTCTCTTTGCAAGGTATTTCAAAATTTTAGTAAACCAGAATTGTTGAGTAAGGCTAAAAATCTGTCAATAAAAATTAGACTATTTTTCATGTTATGTCATTTTCAGTAGTTGAGCTAAAATGCAGTCAAGAAAAAGTATGGTTTAAGATACACAGAACTTCTAGAAAACGGGATCTTGGTAATGAACACTTTGTTTTGATTTTATTCTCTTATAAAGTGACTCTTTACATGTTTTATACTTGCAAAAAGATGTGTTTGGAAGAGATTCATGATATTACATAATAAACATGTTTTTTCCAAATATAAATGGCCTCCCCTTTTGTTTTCTAAATTTGCTGTATTTTGTATTATAACTCCAAAGTAACAGGCTAAACTGACTGCACTCCTATAATAAGTGACCTGGCCCTCCCAATCTCGTTAGAGTATTGATTCCTAGTTCAACCATCATCACAAAACCAAACAAAAACCTTCAAACAAATTGTCTACTCAAATAGCATATAGGAGTTCATAGAAATAAACAGTCGTCTCTGGCCAAAAAGAGAGAAAATTTCAGAGCAGTAAAAAGACTGCATCTCAAATATAGATAAGGCTATTGTGAGGTGATGGAATCATGATGGTTCTAACCTCGTCAATAGATTAAAATCAATGATGGCCGTCATACCTTCATTTGGATGTAGTGAAAACTTTAGGTAGAGGGACCTAGTTGGAGAAAGCAGGTCATTAGAGGTTTCTCCTTGAAGGGTGTATTTTATCCCTAGCCTTTTCTCATCTCTCTTCCCCTTACCTGGCCACATTAGGTGATCAGCTTTGCTCCACCTCATGCTTCCTGCTACGTTCACCCTCACCACAGGCCCAGAAAAAAAAGGAAGCAAGTGAGCAGACAGAAACCTCTGATACTGTGAGCCAAAGTAGACAGTTGTCTTTTAAGTTGCTTTTCTCAGATATTTTGTCACAGTAACAAAAAACTGATTAACACAATCACAAACATGAAACTTGTCCAAAAAATGGTCAGCAGAAAGGAATCTTGTTTCTCTTCTGAGTCCCTCAATTTAAACATGTATGAATAAAAAGTCACAAGTAGTCACTATGGTAATGACAAAAAACATTCATTTTTCACTCTTTGATCAATACATGGAAGAAAAAATTGAAAAATATGCTACAGAATAAACTGGTAAAACAAATTTCATTTTAATATTCTCTTTGCAACAGTCATTTCCTAACACAAGTAACATTTAACAAATGCCTACTATGATTTAGATACAAAAAAGATTATTAAGACCTTTTCTAGCTGAGAAAAGAAATACAGGGACAAGCAAGCACAAAATAACCATGACACAGGGAAAAACATAAATAATTAAATAGAAATCTGGAGTACCGCAGTGAATCAAGAAAACAGACTATAACGTTGTTAGAAGCATGATCGAAGAAGATGGCATTTCAGTAAGTCCTGATGGTGGGCTAAAATTCTGATAAAGAAAGCAAGATATAATCGAAAATGGACAAAAGATGGAGGGGAATGAGCCCCAAAGATGATTATCTGTATGCTGCCATGTGGGTAGGTGCTATGCTGGTGTTTTTACACCTAAACTGATATAAAACTCACAATTTTGAGAAACTAGCATTATCTTTCTCATTTTGAAGCAGAACTGGGTTGAAAAGATTAAAAAAGAATTTGCCAAATATCTAATGGCTCTGAAGACAGGGATTCAGATCTAGATCTGTCTAGTTCCAAAACTCATATAGATTCCACTATATACACACTACGCAACCTGAGTACAAACAGAAAAAGCAATGAGCAAGTTAAGACCTATTCTTTTCTAGCCTGATTCAAATAAAGAAAATGGTGGGAATAAAGTTGGGAGGTAGGTCAGGCCCACAGCATGCCTTCAAAGGTTAAGCTCATTAAAATCACTTCAGAATATATTCAACAGGGGTTCCCCAGAAATTGTGGTTGGTGGAAGAATAACCATGATATACCATGTTACCTATAATCACAGATATGTATGTTCAAATTTCAAACCAGTGGGGGAAGTCAAAGAGGACATAACTAACACTGCCTGTGATCAATGGAGGAAAACAGTAGAATATATCAACAAGGTTTCCCAGAGGTATTCCTTTGACAGACGTCTTACTAGGCAGTTGTACTACCAAAAATAAAACTGAAGTTTTAGAACTAAATATTTGAAAACATATTTAGTACTGCTTGCATTTAGGACTCTAAGGTCTTTCAGTTCCCACACTCAAATTACTATTTCTGCATCACAGTGAAGACAATGTAATTAAGTAGGCTAAAAACAAACTATGTTTACAGTAAATATCACCAGGGCCCAGGTAACAGAATTGAGGGTGCTATATGGGCATGCAGAAGTGATAGTCCTAGTTCACAAAAACTGCCCTTTAACATTCTCAGCAAGACGGTCCAAACGAGAACAAGCAGGCAACATAAGAAGGCAATTTGAAGAATATCATTCTAAAAGGACACTATCTAAGTAGAAAAAATTAGAACTGTCTCTTTTATGTAGTTAAAAAGTAATGGGGGAGGAACAGGAGAAAATAGTCATATTTAGCTATTGTTATTATCTTTCTTACAGGTAAGGAAACCAAGGCTCAGGTATGTAGAGTACAACCCTTTCCATTATCAAAAAGCAGTTCTGACTTTATATCTAATACCATTTGCAAAGTCAAAGGTTAAAAACATCAAATAAAGTGCTGTAAGATCAGGACTTTATTTGATATTGTTCTCATAATAGCTAAAATCTTGGAAGCAGTCTATATGTTCATCAATAGATGAACAGATAAAGAGAATGTGGTATTTATATACAATGGAGTACTATTCTGCCATAAAAAGTATAAATCTGAATCATCTGTAGGAAAACAGATGAGCCTTGAGACCATGATGTTAAGTGAAATAAATCAGAAAAAGAAGTCTAAATATCACATTTTTCTTACACGAGAAACCTAAATTACAAAATGCAAAATAAAAAACAGATAAAAGGAAACAGAGAGATAGACCTTTTGCAAAAGGGAAGGACACTAAGAGATGGAGGAAGGGAAGAAGGGGGGTATAAAAGAAGAATTATGATGTGTTATGTACACATACCTACTCTCCGTAATGAATATAATCACTATGCACTGCAAATATGTACAAATAAAATAAATTAAGCACCATACGAGCAAATGACACTAGCTGGTCATTTTTTAATACAACTCAACAGAAAAATAAATCCAGTAAGAATATATAAATTTATTTTGTGATAAAGAGACATAAATACCCTAATAGAAACCCAGAGTACAGAAGTGAAATCAAAGAAAAAAATATGATCTTGGTTGCTGTAGGAAAAGTTTTCACTTGTAATAGGAAATAAAATTACATATAATTTAATACCTTTGATGACTAATAAGAAAAACAACCTACTAAGAAAATAAATGCACAATGAAAAGCAATGGCTATAAAAACAAAGGACTAATAGAAAAAGGTACAAAATAAAAATAAAAATACTGTGACCATCATTTAAGTTACAGTACTTACTACTATGTTTTGGGGTAGTAGGTGAAACAGAATTTTAACACAGGAAATAGTAACAATATGTAGAGACTTGATTTCATGTATATACACACAACAAGCACACACACATGTATATGGCTTTATATACTAATATTTCAATCAGTGATACACCAAGTAACAGACAGGAAAAGCATTTTACTCAGAGTAACCCTAAGATTTTACAACCTCAGTATGTAGAACAGAAAAAACTGTTTATTACCTGTTGGTAAGCCCAGTGTAAAGTATCTGTTCTGTCCAGGTTTGAACTGAATGATGCGATTACAGATGTATTTGGCTGCCCATTCACTAGCCAAGTCATAGTTATCAAGAATTACAAGCCTCATTATGGTGATGCACAATTTGCAGCACAAGAAGTTCAAACCTGAGAAAATTTCATTGCACAGCACTTTAAGTAATTTACAAACACTCAAACAGAAGTTCAGTAACACTGATGATTTTGAAAAGTGCATTACTTAACAAGTACACATATAGAAATGTAATTAGTACCTTTGAAAGAGTAATAATAACTGTTTTTTTTTTAGTAGACTTTGATTTTTAGGCAGTGGGCTAACTTATTTACATACATATATTAATTCTTATCTTAATCTTGTGAAGTAAATAAACATTCAATTTTAGATGAGAAAAGACTCATAATTTGACCCAGGTCACACAGATAGTAACTAAACCAGAATTCAAAGTAAGGCAATCTATAAAGACACCACACTATATCCTACAGAAGTATAATATGTACTATTACTGAAGCAACATAAAAGAAACCTGAAGAGAAACAAACCAGTATTTGATGCTCACAAATTAACAGAAATAATGATTACTAGATAACTTTTGGCTACTTACTAAAATCCAGAACTCTCTCTATAAATAATAACCGAATCTCTGTTAAGACAATTTTTACATCCCACTACTCAGAAATAATTCTCATTATTGCTAGGAATATACAGTATTCCAGGTATCTAATGCACTGGAAAATATATTCACAAAAAACAATTTCTAGTTCCTAAAAGATTAAGGTAAAGAAAATTATTACATGAATATTAAGGGATATTGTGACAGGTCTACTACCATGAAAGATGTGGACCTTAGAATTTTTATATGAATTCACACTTAATTTATGTACGAAATGTTATTTTTATATTGTCAAGATGTATAACATTTATAGTGTATTCTATCATCATAATTCTGATATTATTAGCTTTATATTTAAATGAGTCAGTCATCAACTCCAATACTTTCATGATGTGACTTCAACGTTTCTGAGTTGAAGTCCACTTTACATGGACTATTAAGTCAAATATTTTAAATTAATGGAAATAGAAGATCTTACAATGAATACATAGACTCTAAAGTGTATCCTTCACACAACGCTTTAAAATTCTCACATAAGAATAAAAAATTATGATTACAATAGTCTAGCATTCTGGCCGATAATATGAGATAAATAGCATTAACAGAAAATAATTAGTCGAATTCAGCCCAACAAATGGTCTCAGCCTCCATTTAAGTACATCAATAATCTAATGCAAAACCAAACTCAGTTACACCAAAGATAGAAAAACAATTGTTGCTATGACTGTCAAAGGATATACACAGAAAACTCAGTGAACTGATTGTTAATGAAAAGGGAAAAAAAAAAAAGTAAGGAGAGGAGGCATTAGATCTTTGCTTGTGTCTTCTGTGTCCTGGGCAGTGTATATTTCCTCGTGCAAACACTCTCGTGAGGACTCATTACTGTACCTGTTAAGCACTATGCTAGATTCTACAGGCACAAGCATGATTAAAGACCCTATTACTTAAGAGTACACAATCAGTGGTATCTGAGGTTGATATTATCATTCTCACTCTTCAGATCTAGTAAATTGCAACTCTGAAACAATTATTGACGTTATAAAGCTGTTAAATTTTAGAGGGAGCTGGACTTTTAATTGCATCTGACTTAAAGATCTATGCTCATAAAAATCGATCCGTTAGCGTGCTTGTTGAAAATACAGATTCTCAGGCCCCTCTTCTTGGTCGGTGTTTCAGCGGAGCTGAAGGGAGTACAAGAGATCTCTATATAACTCAGAAGATTTTTACAAGTGGGCTAAATCTAGAAAAAGACATACACTTCGCTGCAAAAAAGTTCAAGCAAATTCCTCAGACCAACAAGATACAAGCAATTTTTTGTTTCTTTAAAAAGTCTTCAGTGGTGAAAGAGTGCACCCTCCTTCCAAAAATTGTAATTGAGTCTTCTCACCCAGGACAAAAAAAAACAAAAAAAACAGTCTTCAACATTTAGATATTTAATGAGCTGGTTTCAATTATCTGCCAATCCTCAGAGATCCAAACGGCTATGGCTGAATGCAATTATCTGGCATCACTATCAGATGGCATTCAAGAACCAACACTGCCAAGTCCTTCCGGCAGGTGCTGATTCATTTAGTACATGCATCAACTGGGGGGAAAGGGACAGCTGAACACAAACCTCCAAACTTCTGAGATGGATGCGAACTCCTATAGCACTTAAATTACACAGCAGGCTACTGGAAAGGCCAAAACAAGAATCTAGACTGTTTCTACAGCATGCTGCTCCGCACCGGGAAAAGCCTCCCTGATGCCGGGCCCAATATGGGCTGCACAGGTGACGAGCGGCCGGGCGCGTGTGGGTGACAACAGGTCCCCCAGGGGCGAGGGGCGGCGGAGGAGCCCGCGGCTGCAGACCCGGCCCAACTGTGAGGCCGCCGGGCCCGGTTCCTCCGCAAACTACGGCGGAGCGGAGGAGGACTGTCACGGATCTCTAACAAGTGTCAGCAGAGGTATCAGGAGTAGGGCACGCGAGAGAAGCGGCCAAGAAAACCACCTCCCGCCCGGCCGCCCGGATCCGGAGGAGACGACCCGCCAGGGCCGCGCACGGCCAGGCCGGGAACCCCGTGCCGCCCGCCGCCAGGCTCCGGGACCCACCTAGCCGGCGCCGCGTTCCGGAGTCAGCACAAAACCCTGGAAGAGCAGCCGCCGGCCAGGTGCCCGTCAGAGTCCTCGTTTTAAGCCCGTCGCCTAAACTCACCGCTTGACCCACAGACCTCAGAAGCGGGAACAGCGAGGACCATCAACACCCAGGAACCAAGGAGCGACCCCAACCTGGCGCGGGTACCGCGCAGCCTGAGGACCCGGATGCAGATAGGCGCAGGAAGGGACAGCGGCGCAGACGCTGCGCATGCGCGCTGCTTCCAGCCCCTGCGGGATGAGTGGTGAGATATGGATGAGATCCCTCTGGCTGCTTCTTGGCCTTCTTCCCTGGGGTTATAAATCCCTGGGTTAGCTCCGTGTCATCTCCCCGCTGCCTTGGAGGTTGAATACTAGTAGATTCTTTAGATTTATTTCATATGTAGTACTGTAATGCTCACACTTAAATATAATTTAAGTGGTTTTATAGTGGCAATATAAATCCATCTCTTTACTCCAAACTATTGCATTTCGATTTTGCCCACACAGAGACTGCTAAGCCTTTGAATCATAAAAGCTTGTTAAAATTAAATGTGCAGAACGACACACTGCATAACGTGAGAAATCCCAGAACATCTCAGAAAGAGGAAGCTGGAGAGATTATAACAGCGTATGCTTGTGCAGGGTGGTTTCAAGAAAGAGGTAAGGGAAGCAGAAGTCAACGTTAATAGGTATCACAGATCTTTGTCCAGGAGAAAGTGTATTAAGTAACCAGCCATCACTCACAAGGACACACACCTTCTGCCCTAACCATATTCCATTGAAAACTATTTGAGATTTTATTCAGAAAAATACACTAGTTACATTAATGACAGGCCACCTTAAGATCCTAGTTTCCTGGAAACTACAAAGTTAAGACGAATGTGAAATACTATATCTTCACACTTCTGATCTGAAGTTCTGCACCATTGTTGTAAATCAGGTTGCTTCTCGAGTCAAAATTCACCTTCCTTACATCCTTCAGGCAAGAGTGGGATACTCCATTCTCCCTGGTAAGACCTCAGACTAAAGTATCTCATAAACTGCTAGAGGACAAGCTTTCTTATTATTCTTTGAGTTAGTTTCACAAAAGTAATTTTCGACACCTTTCCACTACTGTCTTTTGACCTCTAACAAATCTTACATTTACTCTGATCAAAAATACCTCCAAGTAATAAAAAGAACGTTTCAATGAGTGTAGAACAACATTTTAAAATGTAGTCTTTCAATGAATTTACTTCTTTATGTATTTCTGAGACAAGAAAAATAAATCTGGGCTATATAAGTATGAAATGCTGTTAATTCTGCCTTGATTGCTTCATATCATGTCTTGCTGACACAGTTATAGCATAGCAACCTCGTTGAGTCTAGTGGTATTTATAGCAATTGTTGAGTTTTAAAGAGATCTCCATTAACATTTTCTTTTAATCTCAAGGTTTGACCCTTGTGTTTTCGTTAGGACTGGTGCCAGCAAGCAATCTTGAAAAACTGTTTTTTGGGATTTTTGTTTTGTTTTGTTTTGTTTTTAGTATGGGTGGCAGACAAATCAGATTTTAAAAACCTGTGCACAGAACCAAAGCAGAAGAGAAATAAGAAGAACTCAAAATATGTAAAAATAGACCTGTTGTTGTGTTTTAGGAAATTTAGCACTTTACCTTGCTTAATTTTGAATTAAATTTTGCTCAATACTGTTTTACAACACAATTTGTTAGAGGATTCTATGCTGTTCCAAGAAACCATTCAAGGGAAATGTTTTGGGTCAGAATGTGTTGTTTATGGAGATTTCTTCCCATAGTGTCACCATGCATTGTGCTAAATGGAGAGTCACTAAAGAAGGTCATATCAAATACTGTTGGGTTTTGTTTTTTGTTTTTGTTTTTATTCAATTTGCCAATCTGTGTCTTTTGATTGGGAAATCAAGATCACTCATATTGAGAGTCATTAGTGAAGCATATGAACTTATTTTTGTCATTGCGTTATTTTTTGTTGTTGCCAAATTTTTTTCTCTCCTTCTTAACTGCTCACCTGCCTGGTGTATTCATTCCACTAGGTTTTTGGCATTGAAGACTTCATTGTGTCTTTCAGTGATATCTTTGAAAATTTTTTGGAGTGCTGGTCTTGTGGTCATGAAATTCTTAAAGTGTACTTTGTCATGAAAAAACTATTGTTTCTCATCAATTATGAAATATAGTTTTCAGGCTGTATCAGTCTGGGGAGTCCCTCACTCCCATTTTAGGACTCAAAACGCTACTCCCAACTCTCCTGGACTAAAGTTTGAATTGAGAAGTCTACTGTAATTTTAATGATGTTTCCTTAATATGTAATTTGGTGCTTTTCTTTAACAGCTTTGAAGGTTTTGCCCTGTGTTGGACTTATGGAATTTTGTCTATAAGGTGGAGAAGTTCTTTTCTGATTGTGCCTTTTGAGATCCTAATACCTCACTTATCTGTACATTAAACTCTTTCCATATATTTGGAAAATGTTCTGGTGTTATCTCCATGAACAAGTTTTTTTTAATGCTATTTGTGCTATCTTCTGATTTTCTACTAATTCCAGTTAATCTTAGACTGGACTTCTTTGTATCATTCAGCACCTATTGGACCCATTTTCAATGTTTTCTTTTTGTTTTTAAGGTATCTCTGAGTATATGGTCACCAGCATCTTCTAATGCTGATATTATGTCATCATACTGCTCCCTTTTGTTCATACTGTCAACAGGACATTTTGTCTCCTGGATTTCTATTTGTGCGTTTTTTGTTAACTAATTCTTTGCTAAACTGGTCATTCATGTTTTGTATTATTTTGTTTAACTCAGCTAGCTTTTTACTTCTATAAGCTTGGTGATCATCATGTTTATTAAGTATTATCATTTTATGTAAGCAACTGTTTGACTTTTGTCTTCCTCCTCTATGATGCCACATGCATCAACTTTGGAAGAGCTGGCTAGTTTTGGAGGCATTTTGTTGCCTTGTCTTCTCCTCTATTGGCTTTTTTTTATGCTGAGGTTTTCAGGTCAGTTATAGTGGAAAGACTGTTGCTGACATGGAGATATCTTTGTTTCAATGATGCAACATGGACATGGTTAACTATATACTGCTGCCTCTATCTCAAGCCCCGACCACCCTCATTAATTTAGGAGGGGAGGGTGCAGTGTAATTGGCCCAATATCCAGTTCTCTTGAAATGAACTGTAGTATTATTGATGATGCAAAGACAAACTCAATATAGGCATACAATAAAAAACAATAGCAACACTATGCCACCCTGACAACGGCAACAAAAATAGCAATAATATAGAAT
The DNA here is from genome assembly GCA_004363535.1 of Dasyprocta punctata. Classification (NCBI taxonomy): domain Eukaryota; kingdom Metazoa; phylum Chordata; class Mammalia; order Rodentia; family Dasyproctidae; genus Dasyprocta; species Dasyprocta punctata. The sequence continues at coordinate 4,361 of RJWM01001677.1, read as the reverse complement.
CAAAGACATTTAACAGTGGATATTTAACCCTGTTCCTAAGCTTGTAAGTGATTTAAAGCCATTCTTTCATTTTTCTTTTAGTCAGTACTAGTAAATTTTATAGATCTACTAAATACAAAATCACATAATTTTAACTGTAGTACTGAACCATGGATTCTAAATATTGCTTTAAAGCTTAACAAGCTAAATTGGTATGCAAAAAATTCTACGTAACTGTGTTGCTAATTATTGCTGACTTCTTTGTATATTAAATGCATTTGTACTCCTTAAGCATAAAAACCTTCTAAAGTATAGAGCTTGAGGAAAACACCTTGACCTACTCAACCCTGCCCAGACCCCAGAGACCACATTGTTTGTAATAATAGACACTTTTTAGGTTGTGGCCCTAATTTCATCAGAACAATTAGATATGCCCAAACATTGCACATTCTAAAATTAGTCACCAAAAAGGCACATCTATAAGCAAATATGTCTCACTTAAAACAACTCTGCGAGAAAACCTAGATTTATTAATTGTTTCTTGAGCTATTATGCTAACTGTATTTGTTTTGCTAATATTTGTTTTATATTTTGCTTGTAAAGTAATTTTTTAAATCATGGTCTGTTGTTAATCCTCAGAAGAATGGCTTCCAAAAGACAATCTCAACAGTATTTTAAGATGATAGGCCATTCCCAATAAGATATATGGGATATGACACTGTCAGAATCCAGAAAGAATTACAATAAGTTTAAGGCCTACTGCTCTTACTTCAGCTGTCCTTTTGCATGTTCAACAATCAAGTCTTGGAGACCAAAGCTAATGAAGATAAAAGGGCTAACAGAATAGCCAATATTTTGTTCCTTGCCCTTGCAACATCAGCCAGGACCCAGGGCATGATGAAACCTTTCTGAAACAGCCCTGTAACACTGGTGGGTCACCCAACCTCCTGAGCAGGGGGGTGACTGTTGGACCTCAGAGGACAACAGTTAAGCAATATGCATTGTGCTAAATGGAGAGTCACTAAAGAGGGTCATATCAAAAAATGGAGCCAAGCAAGACTGTAGCCCATCCTAGCAAATGACATAACTATTAAAAAGCCGAGGAAGTCAGAAGCTCCTTATATTTCCCCAAAGGTATACCCTGATAGCCTTGACTGACCTTAGTGGTAAAAAGTAGTTAATTTTGATTACCTACTTGGTTTTAAACACTGAAAGGCAAAGTATAACCAGAGATCAAAATAGTTAGTAATGTTTAAAAAAAGATAGATTTTTGTCTCTTACTACTTAAGACCAAGGAGGATAAAGTCTCTCCAAAATGAATAATATAGACAGGACATAGTCAGGGACCATCACGAGGTTGGGGAATAGGCAAAGTCCTGGGTGCTTACTTGCTGCTCATTGAAAGCATGATGTGGTTTTCTTTAGGTAGAATGAGTCACTTAAAAAGCAATTTGTGCTATGCACCATAACTCTTCAGTTGGGCCTATAGATGCCAAATGGTTAACTAAAAGTGGAACATTTGACTTTGACTTTGTAACTTTTGTCCCTGTAAACCTTGGGTCAGATCTTTTCTTACCTTTGTCTACGAATTTGTGGATCATGTAGGGAGATGCCTGACTAGGACAGTGATGGTGAACCTTTTAAAGACTAGTGCCAGGGATGCAGATATAGCTCAGTGGCACAACACGTGGCTGGCAAGTGTGAGGTGCTAAGTTTAATTCCCTGTAGCAAAGAAAGAAAGAAGGAAAGAAAGAAAGAAAGAAAGAAAGAAAGAAAGAAAGAAAGAAGACAGATGCCCAAATTGCAACCCAAAGCCCAACACTACAATTAAACCTGAATATTGAGCTTTTAGTTTAGAAAAAAACAAGTTATACATTAACATCTTTGTTCAAGGTCCAGGCTCAAGGTCAGGCTCAAGGTCCAGTGACACATTCCAGAGCTGCATCTCTGCTAGCCACCTGGGTTGTGGGGTTTCTGAATGCTACACACCTAGGTTCTAGACCCCTGTGACAAGCTCCAGGGGTGTGACCTTGCTGGCTACAGGGAAGATACAAGCATTATCCAGCCTAGCATCCCAAAGTAACCCAACAAAGTACATCAGGGGAACACACGGCCAGTTTCACAAACTACAGAACACAAGGGTCCAGCGCCATAATCTGGGGGTGTGCCATGGCTAGCTATGGGGATATTGGAGGATTGAAGCTCTACCCAACACAGAGTTCCAGTGTAATCCATCAGGAGGCTGCCTGCCCAGCCACACAGGTCCCAGAATAAAATGACAAAACAAAAGACCAAGAGACAGTCTCAGTCCCCCAGCTCACTGAGAACAAACCTAAGAGACACTGAAATGGAAGACACAACTGAACTTTCTGAAATGATAGCAAATGAAGTAAAGAAACAGCTCCATGATGCTATAGAGAAACTCAAATCAGAAATAATCTCTCAGCTAAAAATTGAAATGACAATCATTATGAAAGAAATGCTGTGTGTATCTAAAGAAGGTCGAGATAAAAAAATAGAAGAACATAAGAAAATAGTAAAAACTTTGAATGAACAATATAAGACACAAATAGAATTCATGAAAGAGATTCAAAGGGAAATTCAGGAAATGAAAAATTCCATGGAAAGCTGGCAAAACCACTTGAATGAAGGTGAAGATAGAGTCTCAGATCTCGAAGACAGCTTGGAAGCTTATGATCATGAAAGAAAACATCTCTTAAAAATAACAAAGAACCAAGAAACAACAATTCAACAGCTGCAAGATGATGCCAAGAGAAATAACATAAGATTAATAGGCATCAATGAAAAAGCAGGGGTCAATACTAATGACCTGCAAAGACTATTTGCAGAAATAATAACAGAAAATTTTCCAAACATGGGAAGAGAATCTGATATACAGGTAAGTGAGGCATAGAGAACCCCAGTTAACCATAACCAAAATGAATCCTCAGCCAGACATATAATAATTAGGGTATCAGAAATACAGCACAAGAACAAAACACTAACCACTGTCAGAGAAGAGAAATAGATCACCTATGAAGGAAAGTCTATCAGAATCATGGCAGACTTCACAACACAAACCTACAAGTCAAGAAGAGCTTGGAGTGAAGTATTTCAAATCCTGAAAGAAAACAACTTTCTACCCAGATTGATGTACCCTGCAAAACTATCCTTAAAAATTGATGGAGAATTAAGATACTTCCATAACAAAGAACAAATGAAGAAATTTACAGCCACCAAATGAACAGTACAAAACGTACTGAAAGACACTCTAGAAAGAGACAAAGATAGCTACAATCTTAAGAACAACCACAAAAGGAAACCACTAAGTAGGGCAAATAATTAAACAGAAAAAGCAGAAAACCAACAACAGAAAGATATCATGACAGGGATGAGTCAGTACATATCAGTTATATCAATCAATGTAAATGGTCTCAACTCACCAATAAAAAGGAACAGATTGGCAGAGTGGGTTAAAAAACAAAATCCAACAATATGCTGTGTACAAGAAACACATTTCACTCAAAAGGAAATTCACAGAATAAATATCAAAGACTAGAAAACAATACTCCATGCAACAGGAACCCAGAAAAACGCAGGGGTAGCTATTATGTTTTCAGGCAATGCAAATTTCAAACCGAAAATGATCAAAAGAGATAAAGAAGGGCACTACATACTTGTTAGGGGAAAACTTCAAGAGGAAGAGATTACAATCATAAATATATATGCACCGAATGTGGGAGCACCTATGTAAAATAATTCTTAATAGACATGAAAAACTAAATAAAAAATAATATGGTTATAACAGGGGACCATAACACCCCACTGCCACAGAGAGACAGACCAACCAAACAAAAAATCAGCAAAGAAATAACAGAAATGAATCAAACTTATGAACAAAAGGACCTAGTAGATGTGTACCGAGTGTTCCACCCATTAACATCAGAATACACATCCTTCTCAGCTGCACATGGGTCATTCTCTAAAATAGATCATACACTAGTCCACAAAATAAGCTTAAGTAAATGCAGGGGAACTGAAATAATTCCATGCATATTATCTGACCATAGCACAGTAAAATTGGAAATGAATGACAAAAACCCCACAAGAACCCCATAAACACATGGGAATTAAACAATACTTTCCTAAATAATAAATGGGTCACAGAAGAAATTAAACAATATCTACAATTCAATGAAAATGCAAATAAAAATTACCAGAACCTGTGGGACACAATGAAATCAGTCCTCAGAGGGAAATTAGAAAAATGGAAAGAACACACATAAACAACCTAATGATGCACCTCAAACTTCTAGAAAAAGAAGAGCAAGTCAAGTCCAAAGCCCAAAGAAGGGAGGAAATTATTAAGATTAGAGCAGAAA